>JABUQX010078313.1:0-25000 GCA_015478945.1 Trachelipus rathkii
GCAATATATATTATATATGGATATATAAATATTATTTATTATTATTATATATATATTAATACAATATATAAGTAATAATATAGTAGAATAGTATATAATATAATATATACTATATATCTATATATATATAATATAATATTATAATCATTTTCTATATAAGATATATATATATATATATATATGCGTGTGGCAGGCATTTCTTTAGGGTGGAGAAGGTTGTTAAATATATTATATATAGAATAATAGTATATATATTATATATACTTATATAATTAAATCATAATATAGGCTATATATATAGTATTAGTATATATTATATATATATTATATAATATATATATATAAATATATATATATTATAATATATATATATTATGGGCGCCGTTATGCGAAAAATGATGGGGGAGAGGGGCCAAAATATACATAAACTATAATTATAAGAATAACTAATTAATTATTCATATATATAATTTTGAGTTTTTTTAGTTATATATATATATATACTATATATAATATATATATAATATATATAATATATATATATATTATATATTATATACTATATATAATATATATATCTTATATGTGTATGTGTTTTTCATATGATAGATGGTAATAAAAACCAATAATAATCTATCCAATATTTTCATAATTTGAACGCAAAGTTTTAAAATTTTTCAAACATAATGAACTTGATATTTCTAAATTGTGAGCTAGTGATCAGATAGGAACTGGTGAGTATTTAAAAAGGAAAGTTTTGTCTATATGTTTATAGCATAAAATTATAGTAATAAATAAAGATCTTAATATATATTGTCTTTTTGTGCTTTCAACTTAAAATCAGTTAATAGACTAATCATCTCTATCACAGTGATCAGTTTGGTTCGACGTGAAACGGGTTTGCTTCCCGGCTATTTAGAAGCCCTTTATTCGGTTTCTCGTTCCCTCATCTCCTTTTTATTACCTTTTGTGTTTTTGTTTTTCCTCCGCTCCCCGGTTGCCCGTCTGGCCGGACGTCGGGGTTTGGCCTCGGCCTCCGGGGTCGAGCTCTTCACCGTCCGAGGGGAGGACGCACCTGGCTCTTTGGTCTTTTGGGTGTCCGGTGGTTTTACCGAGCCTCCCATACCGAGGTTGGCCAACGATTCTCCGCCTCACTGTTCGTCGCTGAGTCCTCAGTGGAGTGGCCGTCTAAGCCCCTAATTCATTCGCCGTGTCTGTCAAACGCAGCACCAATCCGGTCCTCTACACCTGCGATTTAATATTCTCTTCTCTCTCTTAAGTTGAGCATTCCTTCATAAAAATAGTTTGTATTTTAATTATTTTTTATCCTGTTTCAATGTGCATGTTTACCAGGCTTTCAAATGTATTCCTTTTCGTTTTAGTTATTATTTTTTTTTTTGAGAATAATATATATAAGATATAGTACATTTTTTTTTTATTTTTGTTCTTTTTTTTTATTTTGTTCAAGTTTCATTTACTTTTGGACAAGCATTTCAGCAATGTATTCCGTTTTACTGTAGCATTATCGTTTTTTTAAGATACATTGAGGCTTTATATACAGACGCTGGCATAAAGATATAAATTGTATAACTATTTAGTTATATAGTTTTATATATATTATATAGATAAAATATTAATATAATATATACTGTATCTCTAATATATCTAATTATCTATATATATTATATATATTATGCATAATATACTATATAATTAGATATATATATATAGTATGATAATATATGTGATGGGTATAAACTAAAATAACTGTCCAAATCAAAGTTAAATTAAGGTTTAGTGGATGTGTTTGGGACATTAACAGTATGTAACGGTTATTTGCATAATGGAGCATAAGGATGTAGGGCCTTGAATGCCACGTTTTCATCTAAGGGAAGCGTTGTGCAAGCATGTGTAACGCGTACTGCCTTGAGGGGTAAGCGGGCGACCGTGGGGGTGATAGAAATAAATATTATAATAGATTGGAACACTAAAAAAGGGATAGGATACTATGCAACGCTCACCATCGTTAGAATTCGTTATTAACTAAAATTTTAGAATAAATGTTTTTGTAGTGGAGATAAAGCCTTATAAAAGTCATGGTCGATTGTATTGAGTTAGTTTTTTGCACTATCTAATTAACCCTTAATGAATATTATACTTAACATAAGCAACTTCTTTTTTTTTGCGTCGAATGGATTAGTATGAAACTAAGGGGGTACTAATTGCGTGACATCTATATAACGTGGGTAGGAAAGGAAAAAATTGTTATGATACCTGATTTAGGTCAGCTGGATCCTACAAACTTTTTGATCGCGTACCTATTACAGACAGTATTAAAAGAATCTCATAAGAATTAGTTGCTATCGGCTCTTTCGAGCCTCATGATAAATTTATCTAAGCTAATGTATATAAATATATGAGAGACTCTGAACGTGTGATGCACTCTGAGTGTCGATGCTCTTTTGAGGTATCCACTCTCTAAGTATACTCTTTGCGTACCTCTGGGTACAGGGTCCAATTTATGAGACTCCATCAGAGATTGAAGGCATTGTTTTCTCCGACACGGTGGGTCATGGGTGACGGGTTATAAGATATTCGGTGAATTGTGGTGGTTGTTGGTGGGTTTCACATAATAATACTAAAAGTATAATTGGCTGAACTGCGCTATTATTAATGAATTATCAATCAAATAATAAATTAGAGCTTTGTATGTATACAGAAATTATAACTCCAAATTAATATGGAAAATTTAATAATAGCTTAATTTCTTTCTTTGTCCTTTTGCTAATGGTAATCTAAGATTATTAGTTATTATTTATATATATATTATATAAATAGCGAAAGTATTACTTAGTTGTATATAATCGAAATAGATTATCTATGAAATACTAAGATCATCAGAGAGAATTGATAGATAGGTCCTTATTCGACAAGAGTGATTTATGTAGTCTGATAAGGAATATAGATATATAGTGTGCTGAGCCTGACTATCTATGTCTCTGCGTATACTGAAGTACAAATCTTAGTAGACTGTTAGAGTAATCGAATTCTAACCGATCAGAGATGCCCTATAGATATGGAGTCGATAGTCTAATGTAGGAGCGATCGCTCACTCTCGAGTATTATCGGCAGATCTAAGTAGGACGGTGCCGCATGCAGTCCGTGAAACCGTAATGGGAGTAAGAGGTGAGCCTGGAGCATGAGAGTCGCTATCGCAAGAGATATTGAAAACCATATTTTGTTTTTACAAAAATTTTGTGTTTTTGTAAAGTACTATAAGGTTAAGAGGAGCTGAGACTACGTAGCAGCGCTGTCTGAGAGGGACTCTCTCGAAATATTTTATGGTGAGCAGGACAGTTATGTGGGTGAGGAGTTTCCAATAAACACGATCAGGGGAGGCGAGTCGTGCACGTATACCTTCTCCGGAAGACACCAAACGCACAAAATTGCACATAGAAGCGGGGATTACCGTGGTAGAATCTCTCTCCCAGGGTAAATTGTGTCCCAATCTTTTCCTTACAGACATCATTCCATGAGGACAAGAGTAGAGACCCTGATTCTCTTCTGATATGTTTGCGGGAATAACATTGCAAGCCGGGTAACTTATCTCTCATAGAGTACAAATCATCTATCTTTTTCAGAATGTCTTATCTCTATTCATTTGAAGACGGCTTTGGTCTTAGAATTGACTTAATATGTTCAGCTTATATTTGCGTTCAGTTGCTCAAATTATGCATGACGATATTGTATTTCTGGAGAGATATAATTAAAAAAATTTAAAAAAGAGAACAATTTGTTATTTTCGAATGCCCATATATCCGAGTTTATCGATAAACGCGTGATGATCAAACTATGTTGTAACATAGAGTGATTATGGTATATATCGCAGTGTAAGTTGATACGAGTGTGAGGCGGGTCACTGTTTTGTCCACATGGCGCGATCTTGATAGTGTAGTATAAAATGATTAGGAATTTTTAGGGGATGGCGGATCAGACGCTAGAAGTGTACCGAGATCCGTGGATCATGCTACAGTCGTGATCTTGTCGGTAATTTGCTGTTCGAGTTATCTGGAATAAGTGCTCGATGCGGAGGTAGTGATATTTTTCCGTGAAATGGTGTCAAACGGTCCTATGTGTAGAAAGGAGTGCGTTGTGTGGCTATGTAATATAACAGTCGACGGTAACCGCGACGCGATTGCCAATGACCATTTTTGACGATGTCACACACTTTGTTAGATAGACATGTCCAATTATAGATATATGCAGACCATCGATTAGTAGTTTATGTCGGTATAATCTACAAAATAAATTTACTGGAAGATTAAATGTAACTATTGATCTCCTCCTAATTAATTTGTTTTCATGATGTGCACGGTAGCTACATATTCAGTATATGGCTACTCTTAATACTGGACTAGGACGTCAGGTGACTGTGCTGTGGATATATTGATGTCAGGAAGTCAGTGCAGAGGATAAGCTCGAGAGTGATAGCTCGCGGAGATGCGCAGATTATTGAGCATTTGGTTACAGTCATAACTACATGTATTTTATATACTGTAATATGTTATATTCATAAGTTAAAGAGGTATAACAGCTAGATTTCGAATATATTAGATTTTGGAAGGAACCTTCGACAGAGATATGTGGAGTCCTGTGCTTATAACCCTTTACCGCCTCTACGCCAACCCAGGGGCGCCGCCCCGTAAATCATACTAATATATAAATATAATTATATTATAATATATATATATTATATTACTATTATGAACTAATATCTATATATTTATTGATTATATATATTTATTAGACTACAATATAATAATATATATAATACGGTATATTGATATATCTTATAGTATACGAGTACGTCTAATGATGCTATTTAAATGTGTATTATATATACTACAGAAGCACGTCAGCTCAGAGGCAGGAAACTCCTGGAATGAATTTCTATTCTATAATGTATGTGGTATATATTCCAGCAAAAGCTAGTGTCTACACTGAAGTTATGTTAGATCGAATCAGCGGGTATCGCCGACGCGGATAGAAAAATGTGGTAGGGAATTAATGTTCGATTATTAATTTATAAGGAGGATGAATAATGTTCGTTGGTGTCTGGCCCGCGCAATACGAAAACCGCGCACAAACATCCGAATGTCGAATGGGATGATTATTTTTTTTAGCTTCTGTGAAATGCCATAAAAATGAGGTGGGCTTTTTCTCGCGACATTATTTGATACGGTTCTTCGTTTCCACGCGAATGATACCACTCACACTCACACTGTTACCAACAATAGTTTAAAACGTGAATGTGAAAAGGTTGAAGAAAACAATGGTATCAAGAAGCTATAATATTCGATACTGTATGTCTAGCCGTGTTAACAGTATCGATAACAATTTACACCTTGATCTTATCCACAAATGCAAGAAGGGAGAAGAACGTCGGGTCGTTTCAACTTGTACATACAGTATTTACAATGTTGTTCGAAGACGCCTCATCCACGCGAATACGATGCTCAGATTCTGGGCCAGGTGTTTCTTGACATGCGCAAGGTTTGAAGAAAGTGAAGGCGGGTTGATTCCCTACATGCGTTGGTTATTCGACGGCGAAGATCATCGCGCGAGTTACGGGTCATTAAGACCCAGCGTCGGTTATGTATTTTGATGGCCATAGAAGTAGTCCAGTGGCGTTAGTGGGGTGAACGCGCAGGCCATGGAATGGACGCAGTCTTTTGATGACATCTTCTCCGGAAAGGGTTCTGTCTGAGGTAGGCATCGTCACTATAGGCTGGATGTATGTGGCTAGGAACACATCATGATGAGTAAATTAATAGCATTCACTCTATCAGACTGGTCTTCTTAAAGGTATATCACTCAGGGGTCAAAAAAGGAAGGTCCTAGAGAATAGAGAGAGTAACGCTGTCCTGGTAAATTTCTCAAAGACTAAGCCGATAATCTACTATTGAAAGCCTATAACAACCAAACGCTTGAACGGTATGAGACCTGGTGAATAAGGACTAATGTGATAGATAGAGGGTTTTGTTTCAGGCCCAATGTTCTGAGTTAACCATGTTATACATACCGTTATTGGTAAAAGGAGATCATGGTATAAATAATTTCCCATAAGTCCGTGTACACTCTAAAAGGGACAATCAATGACAGCAGGGAATCCCAGCCCTCTTTTTTTTATTCTCCAGATGCAAACAATAGATGTTTAATTAGATATATGATAAAAAATTATTAATACAACACAAATCTGTCGTATGGTTTTCTTCGGATATCCAGACCGAATAGGCTGCCGTAATGGAGGAGTTTATTTTATGGGATAGATATCATAGCATCTAGACGTCCCGACTATAGGACGACCCCTCTCGTAATGTGATGAAGGGGGTTGACTGACGACTTAACCTTGAAACGTCTGTAACTCTATGGAATGCATGTGATTCGGCGGTCGTCGATGTGGATAACGTTGTCATATTCTGCAGCAGCTCTGAGAGCTTCCTGTTTGGTTGTAACCTCCAACATGTACTCTTTTCCGTAATATAACTAGGGTAACGTGTATGTTCATGGTTCAATGTGTGCCGCTCTTGCTACAACCACTATGAAGGTTAATACCGTTTCCATAATTTATATTAGGCATTTCAAATTCGAATCCGAATATGATGGCTTAGTTTTTTGTACACATTCACATGGCCGTATTTATTAGCTACGTATCATATCAATGTAATCTAAAGGGTATGCATTAGTATTTTAATTTAATTCCTTTTGTTAGCTGTATCGATATTTTTAATACTATTCGATATGCCTATTGTTTTTAACCTAATTTATTTATATGACGTTTGGCTTTTGTAGGCACATGATGTCTAGGGATGGAGTCTAGTTTTTTAGGTCCATGCGTGGAAACGACCGAATAAAGATATGTCGAGAGAGAGCCACCTATTGTTGTGCAATTTCCACGGCCTAAAAATATATCATCCCATTCGATGCATTCGCATGTTTGTGCGCGTTTTCATATCGCGCGTGGCGCAGTCAACGTAAGCATATCTTCATCCTTTAATTGATTAATAATCGAACTTTATGTTCTTACGCATTTTCATACTTAAAATCACGTACGGTGATACCGCTGTCACTACATGCAGTTAATGAAAACCGCCGGCCGTCCCCCCCCCGCCCCGCGACCGAACAAAACGCGCACCCTCCGTACATCGCCTGTATCCACTCGTATCAGTTTGGCGCACTGCATGAAAAGGGACGCTCTATATGCAGCTTGTTCGGGGCCAAGGCACACACAGAATTTGGATTCCTTAAAAAAAAAAAAAAAAAAAAAAAAGATGGAGCCGGTAAAAAAAAAAAACTAAATTAGTTTCTCTATCTAGAGTCTTTCGATTTTTTGGAACAGTGTTTCGGTCATTTTTTATTAAATTGAAACTGATAGGAACAACAATGAGAAAAAATTTCGGCTTAGGGTACTGACTGCTCTTATTAACTGTCCTTGACACTCCATCTTTCTTTGCCAGTCTGGTGGAGTACCCAATCCAAACCAAGTCCAACAGCTTAATCATATTTAAATTGTAAATATCTCGTGTAGTAAACATATAAGCTCTGGCTATATCTCTTCCAGCTTTAAGTTTTTGTAAGAGAGCTAAGGCCTACGGAAATTCTTCCAAAGTAACATTGAGATCCTTATCGTTAACGAAGCGAACACCAATCGATAGCTCTTCTGTTCCGGATATGTCTGCTGCCTCGTCTGCTAAAAGAGAGAAATATTTAAAATTGTTTACTTCATTCAAAATTTGAATATATATCAACTTTCCACAATATAATATCGTACAATTGTTTACTTCGATTAAAAATGTTGATTATTACTTTAAATTGCTTTATATATAAATATAAAGTTTTCATTCTTATAGC
This sequence comes from Trachelipus rathkii, assembly GCA_015478945.1. Classification (NCBI taxonomy): domain Eukaryota; kingdom Metazoa; phylum Arthropoda; class Malacostraca; order Isopoda; family Trachelipodidae; genus Trachelipus; species Trachelipus rathkii. The sequence goes on from JABUQX010078313.1 coordinate 7,912, forward strand.
AAACAAGATTTGTATTTAGCTTTTACTCCGCTTGATGTCAATATGTTTCCACAAGCAATCAATCACATCTAGCTTTTACTGCTTCTGATTTTGAGCAATCGAAAATTGACGTATCTGCACAGGTGGCTACCTCTAAAAGCGCACATCATAGAGTGCGAACAAAGTATTAAAGTAGAATCTATAGGTGCCAATTTTTTGCCCTTTTTTTTTGTAAATGAAATATAGCACTCAGCAACATGCCAACACTTGCTCAGTTACAACTAAACGCTTATTTTAATATTATTTGATTAACCATGGACTGATGCTTGCTAACCAATCTAATTAAAATCTGATTGTGGTTGCGCTACTGAGCATCCTTAATGCCGGCAGATTTCTGATTGCCTGGACTTTGAGGAAGCTGAATGCATGTCTTTATATTTTTTTCTAAATGGTTTTTTTTTTTTTAAGGAGCCAAAAATGTCTCTTTTGATAGAATGTCTAAATAAGCCACACAATATACAAAACGATCCTTTCATATTTTAGAATACGCTAGAATATTGTGCAGATCTAGCTATTCATAAAGGAGGTTTCTTCCTCTTTATGCATCTTGTTAGAAATTGGTCAGTAGTGGGTTTCCTTTGTCTGAGAATGAAATAAAAAGACACAAGGACTTTACAATTTCTTTTAATATTGATTTCAATTATGTAATTTCCAATATCAGGACATTTTGCCTCTGGAGTACAGGTCTATTAGCTCGGGGCTCAAGTAGTGAGCTAGTTTAGCAGTACAATTACTTATTTAGATATCTAGATTATACGATTGGCTGTCAACTAGAGCCACTGTGAATGGAGTCATCAACATTCGTTACTGTTAAGTACCAGCACTAAGGCGGTTCGTAAGTTGTTCAATGTCACCACTGATTGTAGGTGCGTAGTACTTTATCAATCTGGCCTTCTTAATACTACACAGTCCAATTTGTTGGCCAGTCTACTTTGTCCACAGATAATAAATAAAATAAGTAGTTTTGAACCACTCCCACTACTTCTTCGGGCTTCTCTAAGGGCAGCTACACAAGCAGATTACTAGGTCTCATTCCCAGGAATATTTGCGCAAGGGTCGAAAGTTTTTTCGGTCCATGCTAACATCCTAATATAACTCATTCGTATAATTTCCTATTAAGATGTATGGAGAGGACAAGCTAAAGCAAGTCTATATTTTATGTCATCGTAAAGATCTTACTGCATGCCTTAGGCTATTCTTTAACAAAAAAAAAAAAAAGTAAAATACAAATAAAATCGTGGTATACAATTCAGATACGGTCAAAGATGTTGAGAATTTGTGCAATATCAGTTGTCACCACCGTTAGCGTGCTTGATATGGTGCAACGTAATCCTTAGGCGATCTCTCTGGATGGGGCAGACAACGAATCTATGGATGAAGGGTATACATGAGCGGCGCTGGTACAGAGAGGTCTGCGCCAGGGTAAGACATGGCCTCTACGATTTCCAAGCCACAAGTATCTCAAGATAAAAAGGATATAGGCTTTCGTGTAATATATATAATATATTCAATGAATATATTCAATATATATATAATATTAGTATACTACTGCCGTATAATATATCATAATATTTTATAATCTATTTTATTATTATAATCATATTCATATATATATTATTAATTATATATTTTATATATTTAATTATATTTATATAATATATAATATATTTATTATTTATATTATATATATTATATATATATACTATCTACTATATTCATATATAATTAATTATTATATATTATATATTATTAAAATATATATAATATATATATATATATAATATATATGTAATAAAATCTATATATATATATTAATATAATATCAATTTACTATATATAATATATATCTTACATATATCTATATAATTATTATATCTATATATATTATACTACTTATATATATATAAATATATATTATATATATTATATTAATAATGTTAATATTTTAAGTATATATATTATTATATATATATATATATTTCATACGTTTATATGATCCTAATGTATTGTTGATCATATAAGAATAAATATTTTCTTCTGATGAGACGCGTCTTCTGAAGCGCACTTTAGAGTGAGGGTCAATTAGCCTACCCAGCCCTCCGTAGCTAGTGCAAGCACGCGCGCGTCAGAGTATGCGTATCCGTTATCATTTAAAGTCTATACAAATTTATTACCAGTCAATGCGGTAATATAATATTAATAATCTGTGGTTCCACGATTTACATAGCGATATATAATTACTTTGAAAAATTGTTTGCGAATATGCTGATTTAGAGGGAATGCTTAATATATGCATATCCGACAATTTCATAATACTATACCGGCAATTCCTGGGGAGTTCAGGGATGTAATTGGCCAGGATTTATCAAATTTAAGGGTGGAAAAAGGTTGTATTTATGGGGTACTAAATTGGTGATTTCTCAAGCTGGTGAGCAAAAAATTTAATATAAGTAAGCTACAAATGTTTTTGCCATCTTTGTACCCTATTCTGGCCTAAGTAATAAGCACTAATACGTGGTATATAAGGATATATATGATAATATATATATATAAGTTAGTTATCCATTTATATATCTATAATATGCCAAAGTGTCGATAGTAAATATTAGTATAATATAATAATGTATATATATTTTATATGATATAGGACAGAAATAAGTTACTATATGCCACTAAACGGGGAAACGGGAGCTGATAAAAAAAAGAGCAAAAAAACTAATAATTTTTAGAGACCATTCTTTTCACAAGGGAATAGCTGAAGTATCTCTTGTATGTACAATTTTAAATGAATAGTCTTTTTCACAATTCACAAATACTTATTTTTTTTTTATAATAATTTTTTAAATCTAATATTAAAGGCCGAGAAGGAGTCACACGCTAGTTTCTTTTTATAAGGGGAGTGACTCTAGCTCGATATATGGTGCTTAACGGCGATGAGAATAAGTCAAAGTTAGGAGATCTGATACCGAAGTGAGAACGTACTAAGCAATGTCATGGCTCGTCTAGTGTGCTATATTTAATCAAGGAAATCAATATAATCTCATTGTACCCACAAACTTAATATAGTCCAATCTTATCCATATATGTATCCCCAATATATCCGCGACTTGAGGTTGATCGCCTAGCTGTGAAAATTTCTTTTGCTATAGATCCGTAGCTCCCGTTCCGTGAGTGGCGTTAATATAAAGGTGAAATAAAAACTTTTCCATATATAGTATTAGTTGCGGGCTATTATACTATATTATCAGACACATTTTAATTCATACCTGTATTTTATTAGTATATACTAGTAATAATATTAATAACTTTATCATAATTTATATATACTATATAATATATAGTTACATATTGAATCTGAGTATAGTAGGTGGTGGGGATTAGATCTAGCCGAGAGCTGTACTATATAATAGTTCTATAAGTGGACAGATCTTGGAGAGTTGAGCATTATACAATACATAGGTATACTAGTTGTGGGGCAAGCGCTAAGGCCCACGTGGGTGTTAACGAACCTAGGAGGGAGGCTAGACATGATCTGCCGCCCCCTAAATATGAGCGAAGATTTAAAACATATATTGATGTTTGCCAGACGATGTTTTAAGGGGAGTTTTTGTAGTAGACGAGAGAACTGAAAAAAACTACAATCAATCGACACAAATGAAAGTAGTACATTTACGAGAGAGCAATAACGTATTATATGATTTTTTCTAAAATAAGACTTTTAATGTGTTTTCATTTTCATATTGGCTAAAGCTCACACCTAGCTTGGTTTGCTTCGCTGTTGGATTCCTATGCTGATATTAAAGACGGTAGAACATTCAGTAAGTGTCGACTAGCATGATTTGGGAGTTGGCCAACAAGCTGTTAAATCTGCAATAATATCACGGAAGGAACGTACCCGTGGAAGACCCATTACTTCAGCTCGCAGAAGGAACACATAAAAAACAATTGCAAGAAAATAGAAAATTACAGCTGTTCCCACATTTTACAATGATATTTTATATATATATGTATCGTATATGAACTATTAAATACTATATAGGAAACTTATCACTATCTAGGCAGATATAGCGTAATATATATACTAGCCTAAGTAGCTACTATATATTAGTATACGTATCCATCTAATATACGTTGGTACACTACTAATACACTTCGAAGCTAACAAGGTAAATACTGAGGGTGAAGTTATATATACTAATCTAAATAAGAAGTTCGAATAATACGATAATATTATTACTATATATATACTAATAATAGTATCTATGTTATATATATAGAGTAGTCTTATGACATAGTGAATCCGTGTGATTTTGAAGGCTGTCAGGAAGCATACTCGCGTGCGCCGACGATCATTGCTGGTTATAATATATTAAGTCAAGATAAGCAAGGTACGTAAATATAATCGTGAATAATTACATATATATCTATATATAATATATTTTTCAAAATATTTTGAAGTATCTTTCCACCCAATAACGAGGTAAAGAATACCTATAGGAGATAGTATAACTATACGTACGGTTATCTCAGCGGTATCAGGATATACAAACATTGATATCCGGCGCCGTATATATACGTGAATTTAAAGTACATAATAATAACTATCTTGGCACGTTGAATATAGCGACCGTATGTACCCCGCCCTACAGCGTTGCCAGCTACGACAGCGCGTGCCCGAGAGTCCGTAGGCACATGGTTCTCACTCGTTCTACAAGTTCTCTCTTATATAGCTTTAGGGTTGTGTAAGCGTTATCCGTCACGCGCGGATCGAGCAGGTAAGTTATTTCGCCATATTCAAGCTAATAGTATAGGTACAGGTGTCTACGATATATATATATATATTATTTTACTTATATATGAACAGCGAGAATGTGAAATGACATTTATTTTTAACTATTTGTGGTTAATAGAAGCTTTATAGCTGATTCCAAAAATGTTTTATATTGCGGGAGGAGGGGGTTTTTTTTTTTCATGTAGTGGTTCTTTTCGAGATATAATGTGCACCTAAGGAATATATAAGTAGCATAGGTGTGAGCATGTTTGGACCGCATTAATAAATAATGTATAGATAACCTTATAGCTATAATAGTATTATAACTATCTATATATATAGTATAAATAATAGTAGTATTAATATAATATATAATAATAGTATATATACATATACTATATGTATAATATATATATATTATATATATATAACTCTGTAAATCTTTGATAGTTGGCGGAATCCGCTGATGGTTGTTTTGCTGCCAAGACTTCGCCTCGTGTTTCCTCTGGTCAGAGGTGGGCATCGTTACTCAAGGGTTCCGTTAATAGATATATAATCGTTACTCGGAAAAATAGTTCTTTATCGTATTCCGTTTCTTGAGAGAGATAACGAAGTGCGCTTACTCTCATCCGTTAATACCGTTTACTTTTAGCTCTTTCAATATGACGTTAATTACGAAGTTATCCCTCAGGCACAGCTATTGGTTTGTGTATGATATAATTTTAATATCATTATTATTAAAAAACATACCTAAAATGTAAGACCCTAAGCGCACCTCAGACTCTAGTCCCTATAATAGATAACGATTTAATTGCAAAGATATCTGCATTCACAACTTCTTCCTATAGACGCTCTGCATCATAGATTCCTTTAGTTAACATATATACTAAATATTTAACCCAGACACTTGTTCGCAGCTGCTCACCATCTAACAATAACTATACCAGGAGGGACTTGTCCTCACACTCACAAGCCAATAACCTTACTCTTCCACCTACGTTTACCCTTTTACAACACCACTTGCCAAATCTCTCTCCAATACTCTCAAACTCCCTCACAGATTGCCCACAACAGTATCCAAATCATCCGCAATATAATAGGTAGGGCAAAACCTCCACTCTCTCCATTCTCCATCATTCTAACAACCAAACTAGAGTCGTAGTTGGAGACGAGTCGTCGGTCAATTCCTTTCGAAGTATGTTACGGAATCAACGATTTTGGCGATATTTTAGATACGACTTCCACGAAGCCTCGAATTCTAAACATCATCCTGCCAATTCTTCCACCTCTAATTTTTCATACACGGCTATCTCATTGAGTAGCAAATTGAATAACCAAGATGACCTAGCACATCACGTGAGCGTCATTCTCGCTATTAATATTAGGATCAATCATATTCACCCAATAATATATCTTACACAGTTTCACTATCGTCATATATAGTCTTTTGATTCCATTCAGAAGCTTACGCACCAACACCATAGATATCTATAGATAGCCTGCCATAGTGAGCTTCCGTTTAATCATCTTCATCCGCCTGTTTGCAAATCCAAAACCTAAATAAAATTTATTCTTCTCCTCCCTCATTTTCTCAATCCTTTATCAATGTAAAGATTTGATCCACCAAGGTGTAGCCACTTCTAAGCCACTTGTTCTTACACAATCAGGGCTGCAGTCCAATAGACGCATTTTTCGACCAGAATATAAGTATAACATAAGATCTTTTTATTCCCTACAACATTAAATAAACTAATTTCCTATAATTTCTACAGTTCTACATGTTGCCTCTATTCATCTATCCCATTATATCAAGGGGTTATTTACTGCTCTCCACTCTCCTGAGTCCTCGGAAATCATGGATCTCTTATACATCCCGATGGAACAACTTTTTACTCCAACATCATACCACCATTCTCATCCCCGTTCATTGGTCATTTCACCCAGTAATTTCAAATATGCTCGCATATTACCATCTTCACTTATCTCGCATCTACACATACCTCCATCCTTACATAATGAACCTCATGCCCACAAATACGCCTAATTCCTTGCAACCATCAAACCCACACAGCAATTACTATCATCTCATATACATTATCGCCAATGTTTGCAGATTTTCGGAAGTGTTCCCACCACACTCTAAGTCACATATATCATAACTTCTGCAGCTTACGAAAAGGCACCGATGAGCGATAAATGGGCACACGCGCACGTGAAAGAGATACGGAACTTATTCGGTAGCGTTACATGAAAAGAAAACAGTAACGAGTCAGCGTTACTCCGTTACTCAAAAAACTAGTTCCGTTAGTAACGGAGTAACGGATCGTGCCCACCTCTGCCTCTGGTGCATGTTCTTCATTTTCCATTAATTTCTGCAACATTCAGGTTTTTATTCTAATTTTTCTTTTTTTGAATGAGAGCTCTCTTTTTCAAAACCTGACCTTTTGTTTTTGATAGAAACTAAGGTGCTTGGAAGCTCAACAGCAAACCTTACTCTGTTTCTTCTTACTTTGTCTATTCTCTTCGTGTTTCTTCTAATTTAGAGTCTTCCTAATTTACCACTTTATGGGTTAGACTCTCTCACTCTCTTGCCAATCTACAACTAAATTCAATTCACTTTATTTATTTCCTAACCCTTCCTACCTATTATGCTAATTATTCGATTATTTAAACTCCAAATTGAGAACATTCTCTTCTCATCTCTTTCTATGAAATCATCATTTTATACGATTATTATTAATGTTTACCGTCAATGACTTTGTTCTAGTTCTCAAGTTACATCCAGTGAACTTGAATTCGATTTCTCTATACAAAATAACCTTGAGTAGATGGTGCAGCTCCTTACTAGTATCCTTTTGAACTTGGAAAGTTTATTTTTTTAAAAGTCTGAATTTTACGTCACTTTCCACACCTGATAATTCATGATCGCTCGAGATTTCTAATTGCTGCCCGTACCATAAATACGGCCTGTATATATATATATAATATAATATATTACCTGAAATATATATATATATATATTATATATATATATATATTATATATATTATATGTGGATATATATATATTATATATATATAATGTTGAAACTAAAGAAGTTACCGCATCATATCTCGAAAACTAAGATACGTTACAAAGAAAATGATAAATATTATTGCAATCAGCGTATGAAATTTGTATGGAAAATGAAAAAAAAATTATTTTTTTTTTTTTTATTTTTTATTTTTTTTATATCTCAAATATATATAGGTCCAATTAATTAGAAACTATTTAGAATCAGCGTATGAAATTGTATGAAAAAAAAAGATTTTTGTTTTTTAACCTAAAATAACAACAAGGGTAAAACCGCAAAGATGCAAAGGTCGGGGTCTCTCGGGCTCCTGGTGGACGACGGGGGGACTCGTCCCTCTGTCCACCGTCGGCTCGAGCCCCCCAAAAAAAAATTCAGACGCTGATTCCAACATATGTTATTAGTATAAGAAAAAATTTTTCCTTTTTTCCATACAAATTTCACACGCTGATTCCATATGGTTCTTAGTTTTCTTGTACCTATAGACTATTTTGGAGATATATATATATAGTATATATATATATATATATATACTATATATATATATCATATATATATATTATATATATATATATATATATATATATACTATTAAATCATTTTCCATACAAATTTCATACGCTGATTAAATATATGTTATCAGTTTTCTTGTACCTAACTTATTTCGAGAAGATATGATGCGGGTAACTTCTTTAAGTTTGGCCTATATATATATATGTTATATATATATATTATTATATATATTATATATATAAATATCTATATCATATAATACTATATAATAATATATATAATATAGTATATATATAATATATATGTATATATATATATATTATATATTTATGTTGTACCATTTAAGATTCTAAAATAAATGCACTCCCCGAAATAAATAAAGAAACTCTTCAGACAATAATAGACACAGAATGGAGACCAACTAAACAAATCATTTACCATTTAATTTATTCTATTAAAAAAGTCGGTTGCACTCAGAAACAGAAAAAAATGTAAACAAACACCAATCACTAATCAAAAGATAACACAAAAAAAAATATTTCGCACAAAAAAAATACACACACACACACACACACACACACACACACACACACACACACACAACCCTCATCAACACACACACACACAACCCCCATCAACACATGAAGCTATCTGTAAAAAAAAAAAAATAAGAAAATCCCCCAGGACAAAAAACCAATGAACAAACCTTGGACCGTCAAACCAGAGTAATGCTGTCTAGTCTCCGCCCTTGGAATCATCCCTTCCTTCATAAATACAAATTTAAAATTCATAATGTACCCTCCCCCCCCCCAACTGTCAAAGATAAACCTCCCAAACAAACCACGACACAGAACATCTCTTACTAAACTGCTATGACTTGACGGATATCGGACATAACTTGGATACTCAGTTCAAAATTAAGCATTTTTATTAAACATTCCCTCTTCATTATTTGTATAAACTTATACGAAAATTTGTAGATATCTAGCTATTTATAACCAAACCAGACCAGACTTAAACTGATCTCATATAACCTAACTTAAACAAACCTAACCTAGCCTAACCTAACCTAATTTTGTAGTTGAAATGTCGTTTTAAAAGTAATCACTTCACTTCATTTCTATTACTTTTACTAATTAACAGAACGTCTCAGAGTCCATCGCGAACTCAGATGGTCGTGGCGAAGACTTTAAATCTCGAGGCCAATCGCGTTTATTTTAAAGTTAAGCGAATGGGAGGAGCTTTCGGGGGCAAAGAGACCAGAATTTATGGCATAATAATTCCTGTTGCATTTGCTGCTTTGAGGTAAGTCTTTGAAAAAAAATTTAAGTGATCTTATTCTCACACCTCCAGATATCAATATTTTTTTTTTTCAACATATAAAAGTACTTTTAAAATTTTAAAACTAAATAATAATTTAAAGTTTCATATTTGAATTGTATGAAAACTATAGAACGAAAACTACGATATAAATGATTATGTTTCCTTTAAGAAAAATTATGGTAATAGTCCGGTTTGAGGTAATGTTATCAGATATCGATTGTTTTTTCCGATAATCGTAAGTTATCGGATATCGTTGTTACCCATTATCCAACTTTAGTGTGTTCGAACATTTAAGAGTGACGTTGGCTTCGGCTAAATTTACATGAAATAATTTTTCAAAAATGAAATATTTGTTTATATATACGTATATATTACTTAAATGTGGTATTTAAAAAATTTATGAAAATAAATAAAATTCAAAATTTTGAATTGTGCCTAACATTTCATATATATATATATATTATATATATATATATTATATATATTATAATATAATATATAATATATATATATATATTAATTATATATATATATATATATATATATAATATATATATATATTATATATTATATAATAATATATACAGTTAAATCACGTTCACTTAATTTGAATTTCAAGGTAAATCATTTTCCTTTTAATTTTTTGTTCTTAGGCTTGCGGTTAGGTATTTTGGTATAAGTTAGGTTAGGTTAAGGTTAGTTTACCTAGCTTAACCTAACCTTACCTTTAACAAATTAACTTAACTCTACTTAACTTAACTTAACTTAACGCGTTTAAGGCTTAATATGCCTAACCTAATACACGCTATACTAACCTAACTAACCTAAAAACAAAAGATTAAAGAAAAATACCTGAAACTGAAATTAAAGGTGAGTCGAATTAACTAATATATATATATACCATATATAATATATAATTATATATTATAACTATATATATATATATCAAATATATATTCATATATACTACATATATATATATTATATCATATATTAAATTATATTATATATATATATATAATATATATATATATATTATATAATATATTATATATCTATATATTATACTATATATTATATATATATATATAATTATATATATATATTAAATATATATATAAGAATCTAGTGAAATAATATTTTATATTTATGTGTAAATGTGTGCATAAATTACGACTTTTCTTTTTTATTTTATTTTTAATATCGATTGCATGCATTCAAACACATTCTGTATAATTCAAACGAAATGCCAACAACTCTCCTAGAATATAAAATCTATTATCTTTTCTAAAATATCGATGTTGATACATTACCCTCAAACGGACTATTACCAAAATTATTTCTATTAGTAACGTTAAGTTCTTATAGATTCGCATTCTACGTAGATTGTGTCGGGATCTAACATTCCAAACTCTATGAATTTTATGACATAAAATGATTATTTAGAACTACTATAAAGTTTCATTTCTTTCAAAACGTGACGCAGACAGGAACATCTGTGGAAGTGTTTAATTTGAACTGTTTTCCTAATCATTAGTTCGCTCTAACACTTTATTTGTAGAGCAATGAATATGCAGTAATTTTAATTTCAGGGAATCATATGATATTTTGGATAATGCTACAACTTTCTTTACACAATAACTGCACTTTCAATCTGTGTCCGATTTATGTTGCAATGTAGTAGATTTAATCTTTAGCATATTTAAAGTATAAACCTCTCTATTTTATAAAACGTAAACGTTGACATAGGTAGGATATATATCAATAATATTATTACAGTAAAACATTTTGTGGAACTTTATTGTTTTGAAAACTTTCAAAACTTATTTAACTTTCGAACAGAACAAGACGACCAGTTCGAATATGCTTAAATCGCCAAGATGACATGATTGTAACAGGAAGCAGAAATCCAGTCTTGGCTAGATGGAAAGTTGGTTTTGAAGAAGATGGAAAGTTAAATGCTCTAGATATTATTTACTATCTAAACGCCGGATATTCTTTAGATTCCTCCGATTATGTAAGAAATTTAATGGTTTTGCAGGCAAGCAGCACCTACGAGTAAGTTTTAGCTTTATTTCTTGACATTCAATTTATTAATTAATTCAACCAATTAATTAATTTTAAGAAAGTATTTTTACTTCATTTTCTTACTTAAGTTCCAAAGTACGTTTTTTCCTATTGGAAAAAAAAATTAGATTATATTTTTGGCCAATATATTTTTACTAATTTATTTACCATTATTTTAGGGAGATTTTGGTTGCTTCTTTTTCCAACATTTTTTAATTACCCTTTTCCCTATTAGAATAAAAAATCTTAGAGCAAAAGGTCAGTCATGCAAAACTAATTTACCCTCGAGCACTGCTTTTAGAGGATTTGGGTATCCTCAAGCTACATTCATTATGGAGAATATAATAGTCCGTGTTGCAGAATATTTAGGATTGAACTCTAACAAGGTAATTACAATTATTAAAATTAATTTAATATTTAAAGAAAACATATATAACCTTTTTTTTCCTTTAAGGTCAGAGAAAGAAACATGTATGAAATTTCAAATTCTTTTATGCCGTATGGACAAGAGATTATTGATAATAAAATTAGAGATTGCTGGGAACAAATACTTTCTAGCAGTAAATTTGAAGAAAGAAAAATTGAGATTGAGCGTTTTAACAGGTATTTTTAACAACTTGTGGCAATGTATCTTTTTCTTCTTTTAAATAAATCTGTTCTTACTTTTTTTTTCTTTATTTTATTTTTTTTACAAAGAAACTGAATTACGGTTGAAATAATAATAATAATAATAATAATAATAATAATAATAATAATAATAATAATAATAATAATAATAATAATAATAATAATAATAATAATAATAATAATAATAACTCAACCAATTTTTCTAAACTAGAAAATAATAAGAATGTGTTTAATCTTAATTAAGAATATTGAAATTAAATTTTTTTTTATATATAATTATTATGACGCAAGATGAAATAATGTTTTTGCTTGACGAGACAAGGTAATGAGTCTTTTCGGTTTCTAACTTTATTCTTTTGAATTATTTATATTTTGTTTCAGTAATAACACATATAAAAAGAAAGGCATAAGTGCAATGCCACTTATGTTTGGTGCTGGTGTAGGGGCACCATTTATGCACCAAGCTGGTGCATTGGTTATGGTTTACACTGATGGATCAGTATTACTAAATCATGGAGGTGTTGAACTTGGTCAAGGACTTCATACGAAAATGCTTCAAATAGCTTCGAGAGTTTTGGAGATTCCAATTGAAAGAATTTATATTGCTGAAATGGCAACTGATAAAGTTCCTAACGCAATAGCAACGGTGGCGTCAATGTCTTCTGATCTTAATGGAATGGCAGTTTTGGCACGTACCCATTATTTTGTTTGAAATAATTCCAATACTTGGAATTTTTATATTGTTTGTTTGAGTTTAATTTCATCTATTTTTTTTATATCAATACAGAAAATATAATTTCCATTTTTATATAAAACAACCCAAATTTTTGTTTCCCAATCAGGAAGCTTGTCGAATTATTAAGGATAGACTGAAACCTTACAAATCCAAGATGGCTGACAAATCATGGAATGACTGGGTTCTTGCAGCTTATATGGACCGCGTATCCCTCTCAGCCACTGGATATTTCAAGTTGGAATTTTAAATTTCTTTTTGCAGTTTTATGTTGCTTGAAAATATCGTTGAATCTTACATTTAATTGTTTTGTTTAAACTTCAACGAATTAAATAAAGAATAAAAATATAACAAAGACGAGCTGTTAATCATTAAATAAAGGAACAGAAACATCAATACTATTACTACTACTACTGCTACTACTACTATTAATAATAATAATAATAATAATAATAATAATAATAATAATAATAATAATAATAATAATAATAATAATAATAATAATAATAATAATAATAATAATAATAATAATAATAATAATAATAATGACCAAACAAATAAATAAGTAAATAAATAAATAAATAAAAAATAAATAAATAAATAATTGCTGCATTTTCTCTTAACTAGAGCCCCCAACATCATTGATTATGATTTTGAAAATCCGAAAGCTGCAACTCCTTTCATGTATTTTATTTTTGGTTCCGGTGTATCGGAGGTTGAAATTGATTGTTTGACCGGAGATCATAAGGTAATATTTTTTTAAATATTGTATATATAAAATTGGCTTAATTAATAATAATTAATTAAATTTAGTATTTTTGACTATAATAATAATAATAATAATAATAATAATAATAATAATAATAATAATAATAATAATAATAATAATAATAATAATAATAATAATAATAATAATAATAATAATAATAATAATAATAATAACGTATAAATTATATTGAAAGTCATTGCTATTTTAAATTTTTCTTTTCAGTCTCAATATTTTGTACATTTTATTAAAGACTTTTTATCCTATATTTATTTAAATATATAAATATTATATTTTCATTATTCTGTTATTTGATTTATTTATGAAAGTTAAATTTGCTGAATCTTTTTTAAAAAAAATAAGCGTTACTGATTTTATGAAACAATTTCCCTTCAATAACAAAGTTACTAAATATTACATTCATTTTAAATATATTTTGTTATTGTATGATATATTCGTATTCGATATTTGTGACTCAGAGTTGAATCATAAATAATTTAAATAGGTTCTTCGAACTGACATTATTATGGATTTGGGAAAATCCTTGAATCCTGCAATTGATATTGGACAGATAGAAGGAGCTTTCATGCAAGGATACGGACTATTTACTCTCGAGGAGCACATTTTTTCAGAGTCGGGAGAGTTACTTACTAACGGACCGAAATCTTACAAAATTCCTGGTACAATTTTTATTTTTATTTATAGATTTAAATTAACAAATAAGATGCAAGTTCTTGTATTACAAATTTACAAATTTTCCGATCGTTTTATTTCATTTTTCTCATTCATTCATTTATATATATAATATATAATTCAATGCAATTTCCCAAAGTTAATTATATTATATATATATATCATATATATATATATATATATATATATATATATATATTATATATATATATATATATATATATATATATATATCATGCTTTTCTTTTAATTTTAAGAATATTACATGATTTAACAACACTGAAGTGTGATTACATGTTTCTATTAATAAACATTATTTTTTCTACGTTCTTTGAACTTAATCTTGACCTCCTTTCATTTATCAATTCTCCTGATTTGGAGAATAATCTCTCACTCTCTACAGATGTTGCTGGAATGCACAAAAGTTGTCGAACTAATTTACTTAAATGTGGGAATGAGTCTTTTCTAGTTTTCCAAATTTCCAAAATATCAGACTCAAATGGACTTTTCTTTTCGTTAACATAATCTTTTATTTCTCTATTAAGTTAATGCATAAATTCACTTTCGTCATCTTCTGTGCTGCTTTCACTCTCGGAGCATTGATAAATATCTATAGCCATTGTGGGTTTCCTCACTTTCTTCTCAGGATTTACTTGAATAGTATCATCACTTACTTCAAATTCTGTTAGGTTAATGACTACATTTTTAATTATAGTGTCCTTTTGATCATCACTAAAAAGTCTGGTTTTGAATCTTGAATCAAGAAACGTTGACAACTGATTATCCAAATCATTTTCTATGGCAGTGCATCGTATGGCCATTTGGTTCAATGTATGTTCTTAAACACAAATTCCTACATCTGTTTGAGGGGTCAATTTTGTTAAAGCTTTTCGTATACCAATTAGAGTTGGAACTATTAGCGATACCTTAGAATATTTTGATCCAGACATAGTAGTAGTGGCTTGTTGAAATGGTTTTAAAATTAAAATTAAATCCTGTAATATTTCTTTATCACCTGGGGAAACACTTAAAATTATTTTCTTTAATTTTAAAGCTGCAATTTGAAGCTGATCTAACTGATCTGTTATAATTTGTATCATCGGCAAGCACGAATTCCATCTAGTTTACGCGTCATATATTATATATATATAATATTATATATAGTGTGATTATATATATATATATATATAATATATATATATATAATAATATATATATATATATTATATAATATATATATATATATATATATATATATATATATAGAGAGAGAGAGAGAGAGAGAGAGTGGCAATGGCAAGGCTTTGGGTGGACTTGAAGGAAGACCAAAAAATGTTCACTTTTGCAATCAAATATTTTTCATGAATAGTATATTTTCATTACTCTTCATTATTTATAACCTAGAAATAGTGATTTCGTATGTATAAATGAATTTGAAGCTATAGCTTAAATCAGAGTTGGAGCTGAGCGATTTAAATATGATGAAGTCACAACCGTGGTTGAAATAAGTAAAAATCTTTAATAGCTTCACATCCTTGTTTGGGAGAAGGATTTTGTTAAAGAATTTCCACCCTTCTAATATCTACACTTTGTAGTCACTTTGAAGATATTCATTTTTATATGTTATTTAACATGAAAGACATTGATAAACTAGTAGTAGAAAACCTATTTAAATCCTTAAGAAAATGAGCACTTATTTTGAGCATTAATGTAGTACCGGGAAAACCGAGTTTCTTATTCGCATTTTCATGATCTTTATTAATGCTCATATAGTTCATATAGGTATCTCCTTTAATCGGTTACGACTCCAACTCTGCTTTCCATTATTGAAATCAAATGCATGGAGGAATTTCACGATACTTACATTCATGCAAAAACAAAAATATTTTTCACAGTATTATTTAAACCCACGATTGATATTCTTTGGAAAAATTTATTCTTTACTAATGAAAAAAATAATAATAATAATAATAATAATAATAATAATAATAATAATAATAATAATAATAATAATAATAATAATAATAATAATAATATTTTTTAACTTTCAGGTGTTCTGAACATACCTAGAGAATTTAATGTTACTTTCTTAAGGAACTCTAAGAACGAGAGGGCAATTTACTCTTCCAAGGCAAGGAATAAATAAGAGTATATCATATTAGTATGGGACGATATATAAATATTATGTATATATTATATAGTATATATATATATATATATATATTATATTATTATATATATATATATATATATTAATATAAATATAAATATATATATATATATATATATATCTATATATATATATATATAATTTCATATTGCTGTTCATTGGGGTTGCTCGGGCTGTTGTGCGTGTATGTGTTTGTGTTCGAGTATTCGAAGAGCGGTTGGCAACGGAGCATGGAGCACGGAGCAGGCGGTTAGGTGAGATCCCACGTTCTGGGACCTCAGGGACGCCTCCAATCCACTCGGGGACCACGGGAATCG
>JABUQX010078314.1:0-2500 GCA_015478945.1 Trachelipus rathkii
CTTGCAGTTGAGGGTAGATAAAAGTCTTTGGAAATATCAGGTGGTGAAGTTTAAAGGAGAGATGTATTACTTAACTAGATTGGGTTTCGGAATAAATTGCGCTCCAAGGATAATGATGAGAATTTTGAGAGAGGTTTTGGCACAGGATGAAAGAATAAGAGAAGCGACCAGCCATTACATCGATGACATAATTGTGAATGAAGACATCGTAGGAGCGGAAGATGTAGTCTTATATTTAGCAAGCTATGGATTGGTGACGAAACCAGTAGAAGGTCTTGTGGATAACAGAGTGTTAGGATTGAAAATAATAAAAAATAAAGAAGGGAAATTAGAGTTTAGAAGAGGTGGTGAATTACCAGACCTAAAGGAAGGGAATCTTTCAAGAAGAGAAGTATTTTCAATTTGTGGTAAATTGGTGGGACACTACCCGGTTGTAGGTTGGCTAAGGGTAGCCACAAGCTATTTGAAAAGACATGTGGAAGGAAAGAGTTGGAATGATTTGGTCGATGATAAGGTCATTCGAGTATTAAAGGAAATGTTAGAGGAAGTGAAGGAAAGAGACCCAGTAAAAGGTTTTTGGAGGGTTTCGGATGAAGATAAGGGAGTAGTATGGTGTGATGCAAGCAATCTGGCCATAGGGGCGGCGTTGGAAATTGGGGGAAAGATTGTTGAAGACGGATCGTGGATCAGAAAGAAGAACGACGTGGGTCATATTAACGTTGCAGAATTAGAAGCGGTTATTCGAGGAGTGAATTTGGCATTAAAGTGGGGTCTGAAAGAACTGGAAATTAAAACAGATTCGATGACGGTAGTCAATTGGTTAGGTTCAGCAATTACAATGGAAAGAAGAGTGAAAACAAGAGGCTCAGCAGAAATGCTAATCAAGAGAAGATTGGGGGTTCTAAGTCAGCTGATAATAGAGTTCGGGTTATCAGTGAGTGTAAAGTTTGTAAGATCAGAGATGAATAAAGCTGATAGTTTAACCAGAGTCAGGAAATCTTGGATGGGAATTTTCGAAGAAGGAGAGCAGAGGGAAGAGGAAATTGCTGCCGTCGCGAATATAGAAAAGGAAGTTAAGGATTTGCACGAAAAACATCATTTTGGGGTGAATAGAACCTTGTATCTGACGAAGATGGTTGTACCGGAAGCCACGAGGAAAGTGGTGGAGAAATGCGTGAAGGATTGCAAAGCGTGCCAATCAATAGATCCTGCGCCAGTAAGGTTCGGGAAAGGGGAATTAGGAGTAAGCAGGAATTGGTGGAGGGTGGCGATCGATGTCACGCATTACAAAGGGAAGCACTACCTGTCAATTGTTGATTGCGGACCGAGCAGATTAGCAATTTGGAAAGTTTTGAATAATGAGACGGCAAGAGAAATCATTAGGAAGTTGGAGGAAGTGCTTGTGGAAAGGGGGCCAATGAAACAACTTATGATGGATAACGGTACGGCGTTCAGATCAACTGATGTAGAGAGGTTGTGTAAAAAATGGAATATTGAACGGGTCTTTAGAGCAGCAAACAGAGCAAGTGGCAATGCAATAGTAGAGAGAAATCACAGGACAATCAAGAGAATGGCAGAAAGGGGGGGAATTACCCCGGAGGAGGCAACGTTTTGGTACAATATGTCGCCAAAGAATGGATTAGAAGATAAGAGCGTCCCTCATAGGTCTATTTTCAAATATAGATGGGGGCATCCACTTGAAAAAATGAAGTCTGTGGATTCTGGTAGAAGAAGCGATTCAAGGTTCAAAATTGGAGAGGAGGTGTGGGTAAGACCTTTGCAAAATAAGTGTACAACGAGATGGATGAAAGGGAATGGTAACAACGAATAAAATCTAATCTTAATATAGATGTAGCGCGGTAATCCCGAGGCATATAAAGGATTTGAGGAAAATAGTATGATGATTGAAAATCATGTGGGCGTGTATTAGGGAATATAGATATTAAATATATAATGAGCACCGCGGGATTAATAATAATTTTTGTTATGGTAATAATCATTTAATATTTTATATCAATTTATATTTGTTGATTAAGCTTGAAACCTGCGGACGTGTTTTAACTACAGATAGAGTTA
Source organism: Trachelipus rathkii (assembly GCA_015478945.1). Classification (NCBI taxonomy): domain Eukaryota; kingdom Metazoa; phylum Arthropoda; class Malacostraca; order Isopoda; family Trachelipodidae; genus Trachelipus; species Trachelipus rathkii. Next base: position 2,077 of record JABUQX010078314.1, read on the forward strand.
GGTTAGGTAGGTTATATATATATATATATATATATATAATTATTTATTATAATACTATATTATATAATATATATATATATATAATAATATATAATATATATATAGTATAATATATATTATAATATATATATTAGGGGTTGGAAAAACAGTTGTTTTACAAAAAAAACAAGAAAACCATTGGTTTTTTTTAACTAAACCAAATAAACCAATGTTTATTTTGGTTTTTGTGTTTTGTGTGGATTCTCAAGGTTTTCAAGTGGTTTTTATTGGTTTAAATAGATTTTAAAGGCAAAATCACTACTGGAAACTGTTATACACATGTGCTAACAAATATTTTAAAATTCCTTAATAATCTTTAGATTCTTAAATTTCAAATATTCTTGATAACTGTAAACTGTTAATGGAAATTATTATTATTTTTTGA
>JABUQX010078314.1:7500-10000 GCA_015478945.1 Trachelipus rathkii
AACTATTCCTACCCCTTCCCTCCCCCTCACTCTCTCGTTCACCCCTGATACCATACCCTTGTATTTTCCAAAATCCATCTCCCTCTTTCCCTTCAGCTTAGTTTCAGTTATCCCTAACACATCCAACCTTCTTTCTTCAAACATTAATCCCACTTCCTCCCTCTTCAAATCTTCGTTTACCCCTCTCACATTCATACACCCCACCCTTATTACCTCTCTCTTCCCCATCTTTTCCCTTCTTCTATATCTATTTCACCCAGGCTGCACGTTTTGTGGGACTTCCCACCCCAGGTACTTCCCAACACCTGAGGCCACCACCCCGCTCACCGAATATACCCAAAACAACCTAACAATAAAAGGTTAAAATGAAAATATAACATATAAAAATATAAAAATATAAAAATATAAAAATATACAAGGTTAAAACCTACACACTATCAAAACCCCACACACACATACATACACACATACATATAACCAAATACACCCCCAATAATATAACAATAACAAAAAAAAATTTAAAATGATAATGTAAAATATAAAAGGTTAAAACACACTATTTATTTATCTATTAAAATTCCTATCCTATTATTTAAAATTCTTTAAAATCCCATCAATAAAATTACCCACAATACCAATAACAATAAGAAAAGGTTAAAAAATAATATAATAATATAAAATATAAAAATATAAAAATATAAAAGGTTAAAACCTATACTCTATCAATTTTTTAAAATTTACACCCGTTCGCAAACTTTACTTTCTATTAAAATCCTTATTTACTTATTTAAAATTAATATAAAGGATTAAAACCCACGATCTAAATATATATCTATTCCTACAACCCTTTTCTTTCTTTTTAAAATTTACACCCGTTAAAAACTTTCCTAATCTATTAAAATCTTTATTCAATTATTAAAAATCTTTAAAACACTCAAATGTAGAGCATATTCAGTCATAAGGATTTCTTCTTAATTTTTTAAATACAAATAATGTACATTGGAAGTATATGATTGGAGCGAGTGAATCGTAGCTCTCAAAAGAAATAAAAATAAATAAGTTCTGACGTGCGAGCAATTTAGCTTACACAAAAATGCTACTTTGAGAGTATGATAAATTGTTCCTTTGTGATGATTCACACAAGCATAGAATCATAGGTTCAATATTAAAAGTTTCATAAATAGGTTAAGTTTCACTCTTCTTCCGTGAAACGACGAAAATAGTACAGACTGGAGAAAAATATAATACACTGTTTTTTAGTCGCGAATTATATGTCTTAAAGATTTCTTCTTAATTTTAAATGCATAAATTGTTACAAATACTGTACACTGGAAGTAGAATATGATTAGAGCGGGTGAGTCGGAGCTTTCAGAAGAAATAAAAAAATATATAAATTAGTTCTGACGTGGGGGCACTTTAGCTTACACAATAAATGCTACCTTGAGAGTATGAGTAAATTGTTCCTTTGTGATGATTCACACAAGAATAGAATGCATAGATTCAATATTAAAAGTTTCCTAAGTTGGTTAAGTTTCACTCTTCTTCCGTGAAACGACAAAATGTACCGACTGGAAAAATATTGTACACCGTTTATTAGTCGGTAAATATTTGTCAAATTTCGAGACAAATCTTGCTATGTTAATAAATTGGAAATATCGTAAACATAACTACTTTTCCAATAATCATAAGAAAATATATCAGTTACTTAAACGATAAATCATTAAGATTATTATATATATATATATATAATAATATAATATATAATATTATATATATATATATATATATATTATATATATAATATATAATATATATATATATAATATATATATATATATATAATTGATATATATATATATATATATTATATATATATATATACTATCTTTTTGAGTGATGTTACAGGTGTGTATAGTCTTGTACAAGCTATTATGAGAGGTGTACAGGATTATTGTGAGGGCAAGAGAAATCCTGTCCTCACATATATATTATATTTTTTTGCCGAATACATTAAATATATACATAAATATGAAAATATTTCATTCCATAACATCGTATTTTAAAATAAAAGACGACATATCTCAACGCTCGCAGAATTGACACTGATTTATCATAGTAGCGCAAAATAAGAATCCCGTGCATTACACCTGCCAGACGTACGTTTTCCAATAAACTTAAATTAATTATTTAATAATTAAATCAAATTTTTATAAATTGAAAATAAGTTTTTCTTATTCAATACATAAAAATGTATATTTTTGTTTAAATAAAATTATACTAAAACTTTTTTTTTTCTCATACAACTGTGGTTTTAAACTGGATTTCCCCTATATATATATATATATATATATATATATATATATATATATATATATATATATATATATATATATATATATATTATATGTAGATGATGTGCCCAATGTTTTGGAATAGTACAAAAGTGTCATAAAAGTACGATATCTAGCACCATCATTTATATTAAAAAAAATATTTAAAA
>JABUQX010078315.1:0-20000 GCA_015478945.1 Trachelipus rathkii
TTTTATTAGAAATTAATTTATTTAATACTTAAGAAAATAATTTTGTTTAGGTTCTCAGTAATTGTTGAGATTAGCTTAATTTTTTTTGATATAGATCTTAATAGGTGGATTTTTTCTTTTGATGTTTCGAAAGTGATTTTAATTTCTACTTTAGTAAAATAATTATTACCATATTAATAATTCGTGATATGAAAGAGTATGTAAAAGAAAATTGATGAGATCTTAAATTGTGACTTTCATTAAAAATTTTAAAATTAATACATAGTCAAAAGTCATTATTGTTAGACATTAGCTAATTACTTTGTGTTTTCTTTCCCTTTATTAACAGGAAGGCAAACTTTTTTAATGAATTAATAATAAATTCAAAGACCCAATTTTGGTTCTTATTGTAGCTCGGGTGGGATGGGGGTTTATATTTCATACTTTTTATTGTCTCGCGAAGACTATACAATTTATTATTGTCATGGTAATAATTCTGTTCATATTTTACCTATATTTCCTTTAAAAAACTATTGTTCACTAATAATTATTTTTAATTCATCTAAAAGTATTGCGAGCTTTTTGTCTAAAATCATTAATCATTACTAGGCAGGGAACACAATTAAAAAAATAGTAATCAATCATTTGATTATTATGGGGCTCTAAACCTAAATTTAAAACTAAGGCGAGGTATTTTATTTAGCTTTCATTTTATTGAATGAATTTTTTAATCAAATGATTTTATTATATTAATTAATTCACAATAATTATTAATATTTTTTTTATATTCGATTAAGTCTGTTTTTCTTTAATTGTTACCTTTTGTATATAAAGATTGCATTTATAATAATATATATTCTTTTTTATAATTATACTTTACTACTTTTATTTAATATATATATATATAAGTGTGTCACTTACTCCTCTGTGTGGGCTGGGCACGTAGACGATTAGTTAATTACTATATATAGAATGTTTTGATTGGTCTACAGTCAACTTTTAGTTATAAATACTACAGAATAAGTATCTTATTGTGGTGTATACCTTACCAAGCTCAGACACCTTTTGTTGTTTGCGTGTTACAAACTTTATTTTTTTTAATTTGAAACTACTATGAAAAGTGTCATTACATTAGTAATAGCGAAAGTAAAAATAATTTATTTTTTGTCAATTATGAAACCAATAATTTATTTCTCTCTGTGTCTGTTTTTATTAGATGTGAATAATTTTTCTCGTTTTTAACAAGCTTTGAAAGACCAGGAATATGACATGAACCCTTATAAGGTTCATTCATTTACTTTAAAGAGCATTGATGTGTTTCTTCATTAACTGAATTTTTAGAGTTTTCAAAGATAGTTCCTATTTATTTCACATTGAGACACTACAAAGGGAGTTACTGACACAGTCTTGTTTCATTTCAAAAACTTCATTATGTTCTAATTTTTTAATAAATGTTTGATATTCTTTATTTCCGTCTGATATATGTCTCATTGCAAAAACTTTATTAGTATTTAAATCAAGTTCATTTTTGGTAACTCAAGTTGATTGTATTACTCGCATATTATATTAACGTTAGTAACATTACCACTTTGTTAATTTTTGCTTATTTCATTTTCTTTACAATTATAATTAGTATATATAGATATTATATAGATATATATATATAGAGATATATTGTGTACTGGTCTTATATATATATATTAATGTTAAATGGTCTCTAACTAATTATTTCAATTATTTATTCAACGGGCGAACTTATCGCAAAATTAATAATTTCTTAGTACAATGGTCATCACTGCTCACATAAGAGGATAACACAATCACTACACAAAATTATGAGGCTATATTTCTGATTCAAATGTATTTTAAATCAAAAACCTAATTCTTCCCATCGTAACCCTCTAAGGTCTTATGATGAGAATTTAAATCCTTACACCTTCGTAACATGTAAATTGTAGTTCGGAGAAACAATTAATTTGGTACATCTTTGTATGTTTAAATTTAAATAAGAGATATGATAATTATTTCAATTATTTTATTGTACTTTAAATTGAATAATTTTAATAACTTGGATACTTAATTTGTATATGTTTCACCTGGTACATTTTTATACACTAGTTTTTATTGTACTACCATCATTTCTTACTAAAAATATAAAACTAAGTTTTAAATTATTTTCAATGTTCTTTAGTAGTGGGAGATATATTAAAAAATAATTAATAATTTTTTAAAAAGAGATTACATAATTTTCACTTCTTCACCTGTACATCTCATACACAAATTTAATTGGCTACATCTTTGTATTTAAATTTTAATCAATTTAAGAAGAATGATAATTTTATTTCAATTATATTATTAATAAACGTGATTTTTAAATAATTAATAATTTTAAAGAGAAATTAACAATTATATCCCTCTCAATCATATTATCGCCAATTTTTATTTGATATTCAAATAAATAAGATACTAATCAGTCATTTATTTAATTTTTGAGTTTTTGGGATGCTCTCCCTTGGAAAAATTTTACACTCGCTCTCGTCATCCTGCTTTTAATCTGTCGGTTAAGGTAATTTAATCTTCTTCCATTTTAAATTTTAAGAAAATGATAAATTTTTTACTTATTATTTAGGGCAGAAATTATTTGAAAGAATTAACAATTAATTTAACTTGCATTAAGACCTTTAATTAGTAAGGCAGGTTTTTTAAAGATACATTAACTTTGATATTAGGGCTTAATGGGCTTATGTTAGGCCGTGTAATTTGTAAAGTATAATAGGAATATTATTCATAAGAATTATCAAATTAATTTTAAATTGTCACTAGACTTTAATTAGTAAGTTAGGGCTTTAGGTGTATTCATTAACACTAAAGTAGGGCTTATGGGCTTGTTAGGCATTTAGCTTACTAAAGTTAGTCCCCCAATGAGTTTTTTAGTAGGCCTAGTTTTTGTTACTACTTATGTTTTTAATTCAATTTAAGTAACTCAAAAATCATGGGCCATAAAATTTTTATATTAAGCATAGCTAATTTAATTTTTTATTTTATTTAATTAATTAATTTTTATTGAGACGTGGAATTTAATCAGCTTTGTTGCTAGTGCTAATTTTATTTCAGTCTAGTCTGTTAGTACTTAGCTACAGCCATTGGTATTAATTAATAATCATATAAGAATGGGCTGCAGATTGCGCGATCCAGAATGGCCAATGATTTTCACTCTTTAATTTATTTGATATATATATATATAAGAATATTATTTATTTACAAATTATATTATTAATATATATTTTATATTAGATTTATGACTCATAATTTGAGAAGTTATTAGTTATAACGTTGGTTCAGTAATGGGCATATAAATTAATTATATATTATTCTCAGGCAATCACGAAGTGATGACATTACGTCACCAGCTATTGTCCAAGAATTTTTTATTATAGATATATGTCGTTATTTATTTTTTTTTATTTATAACATTAATATATATATATATATAACGTAATTATTATCTTATTTAAATAATTAAATCAACAATGAAAATCAAATGTGAAAATTAGATCTGGTATTATTCTATTGTGGGTTAATTAAAATCATTTTTTCATTACATCATTTTAATATCTTTTAATTTATGTGTTTTATTTTATATACCTTTAATTAGCACATGTGACTTACGTCACCAGCCTTTATAACCATTATGCCATAATAACCTAGTTTGGGTAATTTATTTATTTATTATTAAGGTATCTATTATTATCAATCTACAAGATATTTATATAACGTTCATTATTTATTTTAATTTAAAACACACAACAAGAAGGTCAAGGTTCAAATTTAGAATTTATTTTGAATATTAAATTATTCTTGTTGCGCAGATTACGCACACGTGACATTACGTCACAGTTGCCAATGCGCTAAGAATATTTTAAATTCTATGACTTATCGTGCGCATTTATTTAATTTATAAATTGTTTATTTATTTATAATTTATAATGATGATAAATCTTTATTTATCTAAATTAATTACTTATTCACTTTGTGTTTAAATGTTAAATTTTTATAGTTAATTTGTAATTGTAATTGGAGAATTAGGCAATGTTTTTTTTTAATTGAAAACTACTAAAAAGGGTTAAATTTTACCAATTAGTTCTTCCCGGGTCCTGGCACCACAAAGGAATTTTTAGGTCAATCAGAATTATTTACAGAAACTAGGAGTCCGAGATTCACTCGATAAACCATGAAAGTTATCCCTCAGGAAGGCGCGACAAAAGGTTATTAGGGTGGTGATTAGAAAACCTAAGATAGGTGAACATGTGAATTAGTGTCTTACTTGTATTTTCTATGCTGAGAATGTGTTGAGGAAGAAGGTTGCAAAGCTAAGTGAGAACATGACAGTGTTAGAAAAAAGGTTATTATGCTAGCATTTATTAGTTTATCAGTGTTATAGTTAGATTAGGTTATGATAGTTTTTGCTAAGTTTTTAAAAAATATTACAATGTTAATGTTAAATTAACATTGATATCACTGAATAGTAAAGTAAGGTTAAGCTTTGTATGTAATGTTAGCTTAAGCTTTGTAGGTAATGTTAGATACTTTACTGCTCTTAAGTTGATAACTATGATAATGTTATCAGTTTATTACTTCTTAAAGACTGCTAGGTTTGTTGTTGTACATTATGTTCTTAGTTTAGGTGATTTTAAATTAGGTTTGCAGATGTTAAAACTTTGTCTGCATGTATTCGCTCATGTGGTATATCAGGTTTGTTGTTGTGCAATACGTTCTTAGTTTAAGTGATATTATATTAGCTTTACAGATCTTAAAACTTTGTTAGGTTATTATTTATTTGCTGGTCAGTGTGATAGTTAGGCTAGGTTATGATAGTTTTTTAAAAATATTAAAATAACCTTGATGCATGATTAATTATTATTATTTTGTTATAAACATATATACTGTTGCGTAATGTTTTGTAATACATATGATTCTAAAAGTATCTTTGTAAAAATATGCTAGTGTGAAATAGGATAAATGCTTGTTAGTATATTCTATATGAATCAATTATATAATAATATTAAAATAAATTTTTTGTTCAAAGACATTGTTTTATGATACATTTATTTATAGAATTTTAAAAACTTTGAACTATTTTTAGTTAACGTTGAATGAATAATATAAATTTAATTGAGTAATTGATATTTTTGTTATAAACATTAAAAGAATAAAAAAGATTTAGTAAACATAAAATTTTAATAATTTTTTGCAATGTTCTTACAAAACACATTTTTATATTACGTTGTATAAATAATTAAATTTAATTAGGACTTTAATCACTTAATCATGACTTTAATCGCTTAATCAATGGATCACAGATGATAAAAGGGGTGCTTGATTAGAGTTTGATCTATTGATTAATTAATATTTTTAATTAAAATAATGAAATTTTAATAAAAACATAAAATGTTTTTAATGAATTAAATGTTGTGTTGATACAAAAAAACTTATTATGTTGTTTATACTTAATACATGGCAAAAATATGACTAAAATCAGCAAGTCAATAGAGAAAGATATGGAATGGCAAGGGGGTATAGCGAGGGGTTAAATGTTTGCGCAATGCTTTACTGCTTTAGGGTCAATAAAGTACATGTTTTTAACAAAATTTCATAAAATTTTAGTAAAAACAATATGTTTAAACTTTTTAACAAAATAAATAAAATTTTATAAATATAAAGTTTTAAAAATAAATTTTTTAAACAATAAATAAAATATTTATAAATTAAAAGTTTTAAAATAAAAATAAAACCATAAGTGTAGAGTTTTATTTTAAAAAGAACAAAACATTAAACAAAAAAATGTAAATGAATAAACTTACCTAATAAAATATAAAATTAATAAAAACATTAAACAAAAAAGACTAAAGAAAAGCTTGAAAGAAAATGCAAAAGAAAATGAAATGCTAATATTAAATATATGAAAAATATAAATGTTGGTCAATGACATTTAGAAAACGATACACAGCTACATGACGTTATAGAAATAACAGTCATGTGATGCGTAACTTAGCGTGCTGTTTGGTTAAATAATGTATTAAGTCAAGTGTCTCTATAATTGATGTGTGTATGTGTGCGTGTGTGTGCATGCAGATGAAAATGAGTTACTTATAGAAATGAAAACAATGCCATATGACGTTAGTGCTGATTGTACCTAGAGAATTAAGATTATACCAGCTTGGTCAGTATAGACATGTAAGAGATGAGAGGAGAGAGAGAGAGAGAGAGTAGGAAGAGAGAGGAGAGAGAGGGAGAGAGAGAGAGAGAGAGAGAGAGAGAGAGAGAGGAGAGATAGAAGAGAGAGAGAGAGAGAGAGAGAGAGAGAGAGAGAGAGAGAGAGAGAGATGTCGTGATTAAAAAGTTATATGTGTCAGGTAACGTTAGACATTGTTAGGGTGGTGTATTTAGTCCAGTTAGGTAATTATAGATTTAAGCTAGACTGATACGGCAAATTCTAGCCCGTGTGCCATAATTGTGCTGAGTTTCATATTTTGTGCAGCAATTGGTAGCTATTGTGTTCGACTAAGAGAGTATCAGTTAAGATCGCTGTGTTAAGTTTCATATATATATATGCTATATAGGGCTGTTGCTAAAGCCTTCGTTTATGTATTTAACAACTTGTTTCCCTTTAAAATTTCATTTTTAGGGCAAAACCCCGTTTTGGGGCTCGAATCCGAATCTCAAATGGGAACCTCAGACTTCTTTGGGAGTACTGAAACTATGTTATTCATGTTCTTCATCATTGAAAACATATAAGGACACCCATATTATGGTGCTAAGTACATGTTTACTAAATCTGTACCGCACTGGCTCCACACCGATGCCGCACCGATGCCGGCACCGACACCGACACCTACAATGACTCATTTGCTCCGTCATATAAGACTTCTTTTTATTTCCTTCTTCCATTTTCCTCGGCTACGCACTCAGTTCTTTTCTTCTGACTCCTGCTCCAGCACCGGCTCCGGCTCATTTGCTCCGTCATATGAAACTTCCTCGATCTTCCTTCATCTTTTTCATTCATTTCATGTCATTCACTCTGTGTTTTTCTTCTATTTTTCAGTTGGGATTCCCTCTATGTCGACTGTGCATTTGAGGGTTCTGAAAACCTCAAATTCGGAATCTATGTCCTTCAAAAATATATAAACTACACCTTATTTAGACATAATATGCAGGTGAAGCCAAAATTCCAGTCTGGCTCCAGGCTCCAGCTCCGGCATGTGCTCCGACACTTAATTTGAACTCAGAACTCTATTTCATTCGTTTTCTTCTATCAGCTCACAAAATTCCATCCTATATAATAAATATATATATATATATAAATATATATATATATATTATATATTATATTATAGAATATATATATATATAATATATATATATAATAAATATAAGGTATATATATAAATAGGCATATATTGCAGTTTGTGATCAGTAGAAATTTCTTGTCTTGCGTTAGAGTCGCTTGGGTCGAATCTATGTATCCGGTACTCACTCTCTCTTTTCTCTCTCTTCTTCTCTCTTTATAATACTATATATATATATAATATATATATATATAGTAATATATAATATATCATATATAGTATATATAATTAGATATATATATTAATATATATATATTATATTATATATATATGTATATCACTTCATTTAATTTCAGTTTCAGGTATTTTTCTTAAATTTTTTTGTTTAGTAGGTAGTTAGTTATTGTTATAGTTAAGTTGTTAGTTAGTTAGGTTAGGTTTAACTTATTATGAAAAGGTTAACTTAAACCTAAAATATAACCTAAAACAAAAATTAAGAAAAAATACCTGAAACTGAAATAAAGTGATATTTAAATATATAATATTATATATATATAGTAATATATTATTATATATATATTATATATTATATATAATATATATATTATTATTAATACATATAATATATATATATATATATAATATATATATATTGTATATATATATATGTTGTTGTGTGTGTGTGTGTGTTGGTGTGTGTGTGTGAAAGGAAAAAAATTGTCGAAAGTGTTGTTAATTTTTCTATTTAAGAACAATGATAAAATATTGATAGCAAATATTCTTTAATTAAAAATACTTTGAAGATCTTCTTCGGCTGTTCATTCTCTCGTCAATTGCGGAATTCTTTCCTCCAACCAGACTCAAAGTCTCGCAGTCTCCAACCAAACAAAAAAAGTTGGATCACAAACTTTTTACCACTTTTTTCTCTTTTTTTCCTTTTTGAATAATAAAGAAGGAAATGTTTTGAATGAAGGTTTCGTGTTTTAATTCCCTCCCGCCTCCAATCAATCCCCTTTCCCTCCTCTCTCCTATTTCCCTCCCCTCTCTCCCTCCCCTCCAATCATACTTTTAGTTAAATGTAGAAACTTTTTCGTTTTTATTATTATTACTCTTCAAAATTCACTACTTTTCTTTTTACTTAATTAAAAAAAATGCTCTCTCTCCTCTCTCTCTCTCTCTCTCTCTCTCTCTCTCGCTCTCTTCTCTCTCTCTCGTCTCCTCTCCTCTCTCTCTCTCTCTCTCTCTCTCTCTCTCTCTCTCTCAAAATTGCTTCTTTTGAATATGCTCAACCAAGTCTTTTACATAAATTTATAAATATTGATGCATAATAAAATGGCTACAAAATTCAATATTATATTTTACTTTTTTAAAATAATATTTTCAAATCAAAATCTTTTAAATCGATGATTTGGTGCATATTACGAAAGTGGTCGAACCATCGGTGCCAAATGTAAGCTGCGAGGCAGCGTCATGTTTAAACAAACTCAACTGATATTTAGATTCAGAAACCTAATCCTTCAGTGGAATTATCAATAAAGAATAACATATAAAGTTTATGCAAGAAGAATATCCCTGCCAGACGCAAAGCTCATAATAATATGGAACCGAATAAGCTGCAATTTTATATTACGTTAATAGCAGTTCTGTCTATCTCTATATGACACAAACTGACAGCATACTACAATTAAAATGTATTCATAATTAACAACACACAGCATTCACAGCAGCAGACACAACACACACACACATCACACTATACACACCGTACACATCACACAACACATCTACAGCAACCACACACCACTTACACTACACACAACGCGCACACCACGTACTGCATCTACGCACTTACGACAACGTACCACACGCACACGCACACACACACACACACATCACTACAAACACATAATGGCACATAATATAAATAATTATAATATATAATATATTATATATATATATTATATATATATATATATATAATATATATATATATATATTATATATAATATATAATTATATATATACACGCAACAATACACACGTGGTGTAAAGAAAGAAATGAGAATAAAGTGGTGAATTTTTTGTGACCCCATACTGCTTATAGAAAGACCAAAACGTTTTGTTCTTAAAGGAGGTCATTTTTTATTTCTTTTTAAGGAAAATGGAGTGAGAGAGTAGAGAGAGATAGAGAAGAGAAGAGAGAGAGAGAGAAGAGGAGAGAGAAGAGAGAGATAGAGAAGAGAGAGCAGAGAGAGAGAGAGAGAGAGAGAGAGAGAGGAGAGAGAGAATTTAATCGAAAATTGTTTTCAAAAAATAAATTTATTTCCTTAAAAATAAATGATAATTGAGTCTCGTAAAGTTCTCTTTCCATCTCTTCGAACGAATATCGTTTGTGAGTCGGCATTTCATCTTCGATTACGATTAACAACTTCTCCATGAGGGACGGACGGACTGACGTAGTAATTCACCTTTCCTATCTCTCAATTTCTTAGTCCTTCAATCCCGAATTATAATAACTATAAAAATTCATATTTTTCAATCTTTTTACAAAATGACGTTTTATTAGTATTGCACTTATTCAATACTGATTGACACACCTCTCAAATGGTATAAAATGTAAAATACGTTAATACTTTTTATAGTGAAATCTACAATGATCATATCATTAATATGAGCTGATATATAATATATATATATATATATATATTATATATATATAGTATATATATATATATATATATATATAATATATATATATATATATTATATAATATAATATATATAAGTGTATATTAATTATAATAATAAAATAAAAAAAAAAATATAATATATATATATATATATATATATTATATATATTATAAGATATATATAAATATTATATATATAATTAATATAGGTATATTATAGATATGATGTGTGTGTGTGTGGTGTGTGTATGTATGTACATATGTATGTATGTTATCGAGGCATGCAATTAATTTTGCAAGTGAATAAATTTTGTAAACAAAAGTCTTTGTTTTGATGTTCTTCGATTTTTTACTTTGATTTTTTTTTTTTTTTTTTTTTTCTTTTTCTTTTTTGGGATTTCATCTTAATGAAATCTGAATTTTTACTTAACAAGAGTTTTATTAACGTTTCTATTTCATAACTGTTTGAGGACTCTCTCTCTCTCTCTCTCTCTCTCTCTCTCTCTCTCCTCTCCTCTCTCTCCTCTCTCTCCTCTCTCCTCTCTCTCTCTCTCAGATAAGATTGCTAACAAATTTGCTCAGTTATTGAATGACGACAACTGTGATTCTTTATCCGGCTCTCTCCTATTGATGGGAAGTGGGGAGAGAATATTGAGAGAATGGAGGGAATAATACAAATCCCCCTCTCCTTTACTTTATTTCTTTAATCCCTCCAATTTAGCTTCGAAGAAAGAATGTAAACAACCCCATTCTGCTTTCTGTGCCCAATTTCAAACACAGGTGTGACTGGCTTGTTTATTTGAGAACAGAAAACGCATTTGATTTTTGTCGCTTTATAAAAAAAATTCTTTTCAAGATAAATTTTTTTGATTATGGTAATTAGTTATCTATAATTGTAGTGTGAAGACCCACCACTGTCCTATTACACTTTATACTCACGCACATATAATATACAAAAAAGGTATGTACTAAACATACACGCTCATAGGTATGTCACCCAATTTATAAAGCATACGATCCCCCTCTAAAGCAGATAAAAATAAAAGAATGAAAAATGATTAATGCAACCGTAGAACAAAAATAAAATGACAATATGATGTCTTATGTTTCTTCAATGAATGAAATTGAAGACTAATGCAATCATATTCGTTGTTAGAAAGGAGCTCTTGTGGTTTTTCAAAAGTGATTTAAACTCGTGCTTAAAAACCGAAAAATAAAAACTGGTTTTATACTTACATATCTTCAGTACAATTCAATTACACACTACAAGATACTTACAGGAAGCTGACTTAAATGTATAGAGGTAGTTAACTTGCAAATTATTATATTTATATTTACACAAATGCCAAATGATTAGTTAATAAAAAGTTAAAGATTTCTGCTTTATAATAATAACAAAAGAAAGTAAAAAAAAACGAAAAAAGAAACACAATGCACTAAAGGGTACACTGTTATGATTAGGGTCGAAAGACAACCAAATCAAGAAATTTGTGCGGCAACAACGTAGCAATTGGGAAGTGGAAGGAAAAACTATCTCACCCAACATGTCCTCTGGTTTGATGCAATCTTGAGAATGATGACCTCATTTTACGATACTAAGACGTGAGAAAAAGATATTTTTGTTATAAACAAATCGCAATTGAATCTTGACAGCAATCGAAGTATTAACAAATAAAATTCTACTGGAAGGGGACGACATTACGTTTGCTATAGAAATATTACCCATTCTCCGTTCATAAACAAAGTAGGAAGTCCTTCTAGTTATACTGCATCGATAATAATAATAATAATAATAATAATAATAATAATAATAATAATAATAATAATAATAATAATAATAATAATAATAATAATAATAATAATAATTATAATAATTTTGTCGGGATTATTATGATAGTCGTCATCAACGATTTCTACTTTATTCTTCGTGGACGATCTGAGAATGTGAAAATTAAATATCATTGATCTTGTTGCTTCTGGAGAGAGAGAGAGAGAGAGAGAGAGAGAGAGAGAGAGAGAGAGAGAGAGAGAGAGAGAGAGAGAGAGAGAGAGAGAGAGAGAGAGATATGAACAGGGGTTTCATTGTCATTCAAAACCTCTATTTTTGTTGTAGTTGCAATTGTATTTGATTAGATAACTCAACTAATCACCAGAAATATTTCATGCTTAGTGAAGAGAGAGAGAGAGAGAGAGAGAGAGAGAGAGAGAGAGAGAGAGAGAGAGAGAGAGAGAGAGAGCTCAACTCTTCACCGAAATATTTCTTGCAATGAAGACCCTGAAGAACTTTTTAAGATCTCAATCAATACTTTGCCATTTCATCATTCCTTTATTTCCCTCTACTACTCCATGTTATATATATATATATATATATATATATATAAATAGACCTATATCTGTATTTACGACTCCGTATATTTATATATATATAAAATATATATATATATATATATATATATATATATATATATATATATATATATATATATATATATATATATATATATATATATATATATATATATATATATATATATATATATATATATATATATATAGGTATGTATCCGTAGATAACATATAATAACTTCTAAATAAAACATTATAATATCATTATTTTATGTATATATAATATATATATATATATATATATATATATATATATATATATATAATATATATATGTAATAATAACATATATCTTTCTTTATATACTGCTAACTGCTCCTATATATATAACTATATATAACCAAACAATATAATAGCTAGCTATATCTGTGGCACCTTATCTGTTTTACGACTCCGTCAGTTTTGAATTTTTTTTTTTTGTTTTTTTAATATATTTCTAGTATGTGATCCTAACAATCAATTTTAGTGGTAACGGACATGATTCAAAAATATATAGGACCTTTTCAGTTTTACGACTCCGTCAGTTTTATTTTATTTTTTTTTTTTTTTTTTTTAACATATTGCTAGTATATGATACTAACAATAAATTTAGTGTTAATGGTCATGCTTCAAAAGTTAGAAATATTTTAGAAGATTTTTAAAAAATTATTTTTAGTAATATTTTGTTCTTATTTTTTTTAGGGTGTTTTTCAAACTAAAGGAATACCCAAGGGTAAACCGCAAATATGGCAGGAGTCGGGGTCTCTCGGCCTTCCGGGGAACGACAGAGTAGGACTATTTCCCCCCTCTCCGGGGAGGGTCTCCGGAACCCCCGCTCTTTGGTATTTGGGTGTCGCGGGGGTTCCTCCGCCCCTCCCTACGGGGTATAGAAACATCCTCCCCCTCTTTCCCCCGTCGGCTCGAGCTATTATATATATATATATATATATATATATATATATATATATATATATATATATATATATATATATATATATATATATATATATATATATATATATATATATATAGATGTTAAATATTGCATAATAATCGCAATTAGATAAGATGTTAAAGAAAGAACATATAATGAGAAGGTAAAGAATTAACTGCCTTCTCTGGGATTGAACCACCGCATGTTGGACGGGAACTCGGTTGCTTTATAACTGTTCTTGAATCCAAGTTTTTTGGCTTGGAGGATAGCTCAGTTGTATAGCACCAGGCATATTGTCCTCACGCGCAACATGCGGTGGTTCAATCCCAGAGAAGGCAGTTAATTCTTTACCTTTTCATTATATGTTCTTTCTTTAACATCTTATCTAATTGCGATTATTATGCAATATTTAACATCTAAAAATATAAAGAACGAGAGATAGGACAGGCTGGACACCTGGTGATGTCGCCTTGACGGGAACTCGGTTGCTTTATAACTGTTCTTGAATCCAAGTTTTTGGCTTGGAGGATAGCTCAGTTGTATAGCACCGGGCATATTGTCCTCACGCGCAACATGCAGTGGTTCAATCCCAGAGAAGGCAGTTAATTCTTTACCTTCTCATTATATGTTCTTTCTTTAACATCTTATATAATTGCGATTATTATGCAATATTTAACATCTAAAAATATAAAGAACGAGAGATAGGACAGGCTGGACACCTGGTGATGTCGCCTTGACGGGAACTCGGTTGCTTTATAACTGTTCTTGAATCCAACTTTTTGGGTTGGGGGATAGCTCAGTTGTATAGCACCGGGCATATTGTCCTCACGCGCAACATGCGGTGGTTCAATCACAGAGAAGGCAGTTAATTCTTTACCTTCTCATTATATGTTCTTTCTTTAACATCTTATCTAATTACGATTATTATGCAATATTTAACATCTAAAAATATAAAGAACGAGAGATAGGACAGGCTGGACACCTAGTGATGTCGCCTTGACGGGAACTCGGTTGCTTTATAACTGTTCTTGAATCCAAGTTTTTGGCTTGGAGGATGGCTCAGTTGTATAGCACCGGGCATATTGTCCTCACGCGCAACATGCGGTGGTTCAATCCCAGAAAAGGCAGTTAATTCTTTACCTTCTCATTATATGTTCTTTCTTTAACATCTTATCTAATTGCGATTATTATGCAATATTTAACATCTAAAAAAAAAAGAACGAGAATAGGACAGGCTGGTTACCTGGTGATGTCATATGACGGGAACTCTGATTGCTATAACTGTTCTTGAATCCAAGTTTTTGGCTTGGAGGATAGCTCAGTTGTATAGCTCAGGCATGTGTCCTGCAACATGCGGTGGTTCTTCAATCCCAGAGAGGCAGTTAATTCTTTACCAAAACATTATATATTATTATCTAATTGCGACATCTTATCTAATTGCGATTATTATGCAATATTTAACATCTAAAAATATAAAGAACGAGAGATAGGACAGGCTGGACACCTGGTGATGTCGCCTTGACGGGAACTCGGTTGCTTTATAACTGTTCTTGAATCAAACTTTTTTGGGTTGGAGGATGGCTCAGTTGTATAGCACCGGGCATATTGTCCTCACGCGCAACATGCGGTGGTTCAATCCCAGAGAAGGCAGTTAATTCTTTACCTTCTCATTTTATGTTCTTTCTTTAACATCTTATCTAATTGCGATTATTATGCAATATTTAACATCTAAAAATATAAAGAACGAGAGATAGGACAGGCTGGACACCTGATGATCGCCTTGACGGGAACTCGGTTGCTTTATAACTGTTCTTGAATCCAAGTTTTTGGCTTGGAGGATAGCTCAGTTGTATAGCACCGGGCATATTGTCCTCACGCGCAACATACGGTGGTTCAATCCCAGAGAAGGCAGTTAATTCTTTACCTTCTCATTATATGTTCTTTCTTTAACATCTTATCTAATTACGATTATTATGCAATATTTAACATCTAAAAATATAAAGAACGAGAGATAGGACAGGCTGGACACCTGGTGATGTCGCCTTGACGGGAACTCGGTTGCTTTATAACTGTTCTTGAACAACTTTTTTGGGTTGGAGGATAGCTCAGTTGTATAGCACCGGACATATTGTCCTCACGCGCAACATGCGGTGGTTCAATCCCAGAGAAGGCAGTTAATTCCTTACCTTCTCATTATATGTTCTTTCTTTAACATCTTATCTAATTGCGATTATTATGCAATATTTAACATCTAAAAATATAAAGAACGAGAGATAGGACAGGCTGGACACCTGGTGATGTCGCCTTGACGGGAACTCCGGTTGCTTTATAACTGTTCTTGAATCCAAGTTTTTGGCTTGGAGATGGCTCAGTTGTATAGCACCGGGCATATTGTCCTCACGCGCGACATGCGGTGGTTCAATCCCAGAGAAGGCAGTTAATTCTTCATTTCTACTTATGTTCTTTTTTTAAAATATATATATATATATATATATATATATATATATATATATATATATATATATATATATATATATATATATATATATATATATATATATATATAACATTTGCAATAAGCTTCATACGCTGATTCCAAATATGTAATTGGTTTTTCTGTAAGCGTCGTACTTTTCGAGATATTTCATTTTTGAAAAAATATTTAACATAAATGTGATTTTTAAAAAAATTATTTAAAATATTTCGAACTTTGAATCATGTCCGTTACCAATGAAATTCATTGTTAGTATCATATACTAGCAATATATTAAAAAAAAAAAAAAAAAAAAAATCAAAACTGACGGAGTCGTAAAACAGAATAGGACCTATATATATATATATATATATATATATATATATATATATATATATATATATATATATATATATATATATATATATATATATATATATATATATATATATAATATATATATATATATATATCGTAATTTATTTCATAATTACTCCATCTGTCACTATTGTGACCAGCATTTCCTAATGGGTGCAGATGACTGTATTCGCGAGTGCTTAACCTGAAGTTGTGTTTGGAGAAATCGTGGGTGCATTGGTCATCATTTTCCTTTTATATTCTTTGTAAATAGTAATTTTAATAATCAATTTATATATAAAAAAAAAAAAAATAAATATTATAAAACTAATATTTGGTCCGGTATACTACATACAAAAACTTAGTACCGTACGTTCCGTGTTGACGTGCTATCCCCGCGGTGATGACGTCATCATTTACAAATTCGAGAGGAAAAATATTTTCACTTCGTTTACATGTATTTGTAATGGAAAAAATAGAAATGCAAATATTGCTATAATTCGCTTAATAATAAACATCCTTTCGATTTGGTACTGGCTCCAGAGCTAGATATCGTACTTACCAATGTACCATTGAGAGGATTTTCCTCTAAAGTTCTTATTTTTGAAGTTATTCAAAAAATTGCTATTTTTTACTTTATTTGAAATTTGATCTAATTTTCTTGTAAGGTACACCAAGTTGTACCATTACATCAAATTTCATTAAAAAATATTAATTATTAACGAAAATAATCAACTTAGAAAAAGGCAATCGATTTTGACTCAAAAATCAAAGCTTTTAAGTGCTTGGCTCGTAAGAGTAAATTACCCTTTTTATTGGGTTACACCTTTGGTATTCACATTATTTGTTCCTTTGCTTGTAAATAATTAAAGTTTCAACTTTGAAATCTCTAGGTTAATTGCAACCACTAAAAAACGGGATTCACTTTTGGCAAATTCCCCTCACATTTTCTTCTCCTTTGCATCCAAGAGTATGGTTGTACCAAATTTCATAAAAAAATATGTAAAATTCAATATATATATATATATATATATATATATATATATATATATATATATATATATATATATATATATATATATATATATTATATATATATATATATTTTCTATATATATATATATATATATATATATATATATATATATATATATATATATATATATATATATATATATATATATATATATATATATATATAAAAATATATATATATATATATATATATATTTTTTATATATATATATGGAGAAGCTAATGCTATACACTTCGCACTTTATATTGTATATATATGTTTCTTATACCCCTAAATTATTTCACTAATTAAAAATCCACTTCTAAAAACGTCTTTATTACACAATCTATATATAATTACCAAGTACAAAAAATAATAATAAAAATCCTTCTCCTTAACACTTCCAAGCTTTCGTGGAGGCACTCCCTCCACCTCTTTCGGGGAGCGTCAGTAGAGAAAGACAAGAATGGTGATCAGTAAATCCATCATCAGTTTCGCGGCGGTTGGTTTGCGACTTCTAAATTTCTGTCTCTTTCCAATTTGAGTTTTAATCTCGCACATGACTCGGATGATTTTAAGTTTTCATTTATAGCTTCGTCTATGAAGTAGTTTCCTCTGTCTCTGTTTATATTGTTTGTATTTCTTATTATATAGGATTCATAGAATTTTCTGAATTTGTGGTTATTAACAGTTTTAATTATTTGATTGTTTTCTAGGTTGATATGATGTCCTTCATTTAGCGAGTGAGTTACTAATGGAGAGTTTCTATTGAAAGTGCTTATGTCATATTTATGTTGGTACAGTCTTCTTTTTATATCTATTGATTCCCCGATGTATTCTTTGTTGCAGGACTTACACGGAATTGAGTTTATTAGCTACAAATCGGAAAATCTAAGCATAGTAACCTTAAATACAATAGTACTCTTAAAAAATTACTAAAACCTAAAATTGACAATAACAAAAATGCAGCAATATATTCAATTCCGTGTAAGTCCTGCAACAAAGAATACATCGGTGAAACAATAGATATAAAAAGAAGAATGAACCAGCATAAATATGACATAATGGCAAATTCATCCTACATATTCCTTTTATTTATTCGTTAACTATTAATACCGACCGTGATTATTATCTTGAAGGAATCTTCTCGTAATGAACAGATACTTTTTGTTGGCACGTTGCCACCTTTTTTAGTTGTCAATTGTCAATTGGGAGATCGATTTAAATTTGGCATACAACATTTTTATATTTGTAACACCATTTAAATAGAGTCTTGAATTACAAAAAGATAATACTGCTGTCACATTAACTGGGTGGGTCATTTAAATCCTATAGATACTGTTTGTCTTTTGCATAGGATTTGTACACTTTTCAACACCTACCCTAACTGTGTTCATCTGGTTCGTCAGGAGTTTACTAAGCAAGTTCACACAGTTAATTGGGTTATTAATTAAACACACCGCCCGGAGTGTTTCTAAAGGCAAAGGTAATCGTCGTTAACTGTAGGAGCTCTAAATAACCTCACTCCCGTTAATAGGTAGGGAGACTTTTGAGCCTAGAGACAATAAAAACATATATTTATATTTTTTTAGCAAAATATATATATATATATATATATATATATATATATATATATATATATATATATATATATATATATATATATATATAACTCAACAATATATATATATGTATGTGTATATATATATATATATATATATATATATATACTCACAAGTGCAACTTGTTGCTGTTTGCAAAGTTTTTTTATTATTAATTCCATTTTCATTAATTTAAAAGGAGTTCGACGACGAATGAAATATTTATTTATAATTTTTAAGCAAAAACATATATATATATATATATATATATATATATATATATATATATATATATATATATATATATATTTTATATATATATATATATATATATATATATATATATATATATATATATATATATATCGGAGGGATATGAAAGTATATATAGGACCAGCTGACCTGGAATGGTGTAAGCCATACTGAAGATCGGTGGGAGATAGAAGAATGAGATGATCCATCCAGAAATGGCTTAAGTAGAGATTCAAATTTCTTAGAAACAATGCAAGTAATAACAATACGGTGATATTTAGAGGTTCAGAACCACTGAATATTTACCCGCTTCCAGAGATGAGGAAAGGTGTTACAGTTAAGCAAAGATAAGATATACAATGTTGAACTAGGAAAGGCACCATGGCTCAAAAGCACATTCTCTTTCCAAATAGTAGAGTAATGACGTCCGCTCGCTTGTCTTCTAACGTTCATAGATATTCACCTGCCGTCATGACACCTCAAGTAGAGAGGTGAAATATCTGAGAGAAGAAGGAGAATGATGGAGTTCAAGGTGAAATTAATATATAAAGGAGTTACAGATCCATAAGAGCGAATAAGAGGAGGAAAGGCAAATTTAAAAATGTTGGAGATATTTTTGGCAATAATACAGAAATCTTTGAATACAGAATACATAATACAATACAATAATACAGAATAATACAGAATACAATAATACAGAAATCTCTGAATTGATTTAGAGATGAATGAAAATTATGAAGTGACATTGAAACGAAAGTTTGTCTCACTTCCAATGTGCAATGTCACTTGTCTGAATGAGCTACAACATACAACGGTATTTATTATTTACTATTTTCTGATTTCCCTTCTGGTCGTTCTACTCATATAGTAGCTGTTGTAGAAGTCCACCGTTCACTTTTGAAAGCTATTAATATAGTGGTATTCCTCAAAGAAGACTTCATCAAGTTTTTAGTAAACTTTCTGTAATA
>JABUQX010078316.1:0-18311 GCA_015478945.1 Trachelipus rathkii
TGATACTGTAATGATAATTAAATTAAAAGTATTTTAAAAGCAATTAAATTTTGAACTGTGAAATATCTTAATGTGTGTTCATGTAAAATAGTCATTAGACATAATTAATAAAGAAATAAATAAAGAACGTTTCACTATTCCAAAACTATTTTATTATTTGCTATATCAAAGTGATCTCTTGAATAGGGCCAATTAATCATTATAGAGATCAGTCTTTGTACATAGTTTTGGTGGACCCTAGCATTAGTGACAAAACCCTTGCGGATCTAGGGCGACAACAAGAAAAAAGGGTGGGATTGTCACGTGAAAGTGCCAATAAACAAATATAGTGCTAAGTGAAGTGACTCATATACTGTGAAAATTTTTTTGGTAACAAAATAAAGTCTTAGTGCGTTGGTACATAGCTCTCATAAACTTTATTACATAACGATTAGCGTGAAGAATCCCGTTATTTTAAAAGTCGCTAGTCTTGTGAAAAAGAGCTCCATTTTCAAATAATATCACCGGCAAAAAAAAAAAAAAAAAAAAAAAAAAAAAATAAAGAAACGGGCAGAAGAGAATTTAACATGCCTAGCCATAAAAAAAGATCTCCCCGGTTTAAGACCGGGAGGGGTAGGGGAAAGTCAAGTACTACACCAAAAGCATCTGCAAAAACTTCGAACGTCTCCCCCTCTTCCCCCAAATCTCCAATTCGGAGAGAAGAAAATTCGAACTCCGATGGGGAAGGAAGTCAGGACCTTCATACCCCGCTACGAGCAAGATCTGTTACCCCCACAGTCTCCCCCTCGTTGGTGGGGACTCCAAAGACCAGTCTGCCGATTGGCGCCATTCCAAAGTTAGATTTGCGTAATATGATGACTTGGTTACACACTACGATTACCGTTTTCAAACTTAATGGAGTGGATGATCCAAGAGAACGCGTAAGAATATTGGCTTCCGTCCTTCCCCATGATATTGTAGCAACCATCAAATTTCCATTGGGGGGAGATTGCTTTCAAAAGTTAATTGCCTCGATCGAGGAAGCTTACGCTCCCAACCTGAGAAGTCAAATTAGTGAAATTTTCAAAAAAGGAAGAAAAAAAGAAGAACTTCCTTCAGTTTACTTAGCAAGAGTTCGTGATGTTATGGGAAGAATAGGATTCGATCTGCTTGCGGAAAACAGTGCTCCTTTTGTTCATGAATTGTTTATTAATGAGCTTCCATCTCGCATACAAGAAAGTTTAATGACTCTGGCAGACGATAGCAGTCTTGAAAAAATTACAAAAGTAGCAGATAACTTATATAAGAACTTTTATAGGAATGACTACGAAACCCCACACGAGAGACGGGGGAGAGAATATTGGGGGGCCGTGAATCATCTTCAAGGAGAACAGTTCCAAACACACGAGAGAGGCTCATATGGGGAGAGTCGAAATACAAACAACAACAACGATTCTCAAGTTTCAGAAGAGGCTAAAGTAAACAAAGAGTTCTTTCGAGAGATGAAAGGGCTTCTCAAGTCTCTCACCAAAGTCGCAGGACAGCTGAGTGAGGCCGCTGCCAAACCGACTCGTACAGAAGAACAACCTTCATTTCAAAATAGAAGAAATGCTCATAGAGAACGTAAACAAGGCAACACTGTAAATGCTGAGTTGCTAGGAGAGTTATGTAAACCACACTCCAGATACCTCCATAGAAGTTACACCTGTCATTCGGAATTTTGTCCTATGTATTCTTTGGTATTCCCGCCAAATGGAGAAAGTCAGCAAGTCCATGAGTCACATCCCCAAAGAAGGCAGGGAAACGCATCAGATCCCCCCTCGAACAGGAGTTAGGGGGGGAGGTGAATATTTTAGATGAAAATTATCGTATTTTTAATTATGGGGATGTGAAGAATTGCATGCAAACAAATAGTAATTTTAATAATAATATTAATGATGAATAATAATAGGTATGTTTGGTATTCTAATGAGAATAATAATAATAATAATAATAATAATAATAATAATAATAATAATAATAATAATAATAATAATAATAATAATAATAATAATAATAATAATAATGTAGCTTTGAGTAATTTTAAGAGTAACGAGCAAGGTGCTCACTGGCATGTACAAGGAGGTCATCCTTCTTCCAATGAAGCTCTGAGTATTCCGACTATTGACAAGAGTATCGATGTGACCCATACGATACCCACGCTGGCTTATAGCGGCTCACAAAATATATTAATTACGGATGCTCCCACAGGAGAAAGTCCGGTCATAAATAATATGTCTGTATTAAATAATGTAAGAGATTATAAACTTTATACTATTATGGATAAAATATCAAAAAGAGTCTTTATTTTAGATAGTGGTAGTGAGATCAATTTACTCCCTATGGATGGAGATAATAATATATCGATTATTGGTCAAATTAAAGCAGCCAATGATACCGTAATTGACATATACTCACGCGAAATTGTTACAATTGATTTTGGTTTAAAGAGAACTTATGATGTAGAATTTTTAACAACTAAATTGCCAATTTGCATATTAGGAATGCCGTTTTTAAAAAAATTTCGTTTAATATTAATTTTGAAACAGATATGTTAACTGATACTCAGAGCAAGGAATGTATAAATTTGTGTAATAAAACAATTTGTAGAGATAAGGCTTTTATTCATACTCTCTCTCAATTTTCTTCTTCTGTAGCTCATAATGAACTTTTTAGTGATATACCTATAGTTAATAATCTGGTAGTTGAATTTAAACATTTATTTATAAATGCATATTTACCGGAAAATTTTAAGGTTCGGGAAGAGCAGCTTAAAGCTTGGGATGATTTGTTCAGAGAATTTGGGGGAGGGGGGAACGCTGAGTCGAAACTTAAGAATAGAAATGGGGGGGGGATACTTGTGCTTTACGTGGGGGAGAGGAGACGAGCATTCCAACTGCTATCTTGAGGGAATTAGCTTCACTTTTTCCTTATAAAACTAATATAAGCGGAGTCCCAATAAAACTTAAACCGCGTCGTATTCCTCATAAATTATTCGAACAAACAAAGAGGGAGCTATTAAATTTAGTAAAAGCGAAAGTTTTAAAGAGGGCACCATCGCAATGGAGTTTCCCAATCAGCGTTTTGGAAAAAAATGGGGGAGGGGTACGAATCGTGTGTGATTTTAGAAAACTTAATTCTGTGGCGAAAAATGATGTATTTGCTATGCCGAATATAAATGATATATTTAGTGGGCTTCATGGGACAAAGGTATTAAGTAAGCTTGACGTCACGAACGCGTACTATTTACTGCCTTTGGCAGAAGCCGATCAACATTATTTTACTATTAGTACAATGATCGGAAATTTTTCTTTTAGACAATTACCGATGGGATTTAAAAATTCGAGCTCATGTTTCATGAGATTTTTAACTATATTACTTCAAGGCATTCCCGGTGTACACGTGTATTTAGACGATATTTTGATAGGGACCAAAGATTTATCAGACCACGTGTTGGTACTTAAACAAGTATTTGAGAGATTAAATTATTTTAAAATTTGTTTAAATAAAAAAAATGCGAATTTGGGGTAAAAAGATTAAGTTATTTGGGTTTTGACTTGACGGAAGAAGGGCTTGCGCCATTATCTGAAAAAGTTAAGGAAATAATTAATGTTCCTCGGCCGGTAACCATAAAAGAAGTACGTTCGTTTGTTGGCCGAATTTCCTTTTACCGTCAAAATATACCGTGTTTTACAAATCTAACATTGCCTTTGTATAATTATTTAAAGGGAAAAAATAGCTCTAATAAAAAAATCACGTGGTCTCCCGAGGCTGAGAAGTCTTTTGTAGATATAAAACAAGCGATTCGTCACGCCTCTCGGCTCAGGTTTCCAGCAGTTGATGCGCCTCTCAAAGTGTACATTTATGCAAATCATAAAGCTTTTAATACGGTAATTATGTCTGACGATGAGAATGGGACTCCTTTTGCTTTTTATAGTGGGTCTTTTAATACAACAGAAAAAAGATATTTGCCAGTAAATAAGCTTTTATTGGGGTTAACGAAATTATTCAAGAAATATGGGGCAATTTTAGCGGGAAAGCATGTGCGTATCTGTACGTGTTCACGGGCGTTTGTATATAAAATAAATCATGCTAATGATGTACAAAATTATAATGCTAGGGAATTGAGGGAACTCGCTATTTTGAGTACTTTTAATATCACGATGGAGTTAATTACCGAAAATCAAAATGCGTTATTAAAATATTTACTTGCAAATAATATTGCCCAAGATGAGGTAGGAGAAGATGCAGGTCCAAATAGTGTAGTCTCTGACTCCGCCCACCGATTAACGACGGCCAATGAGCAATCGGCTGAGAATACTATAGCGACTGACGTAGGTGCTATTAACTTGGTAATGAATGGAAACGCGCCGATCGATCTCTCGGTTAGAAATGAAGGCTGCAGCCGCACTGAAGCGGCCAAATTGGAAATTTCCAAAATAAATTTAGTAACCACGTTTGATAAAAATGCAAAAATATTATTCTCGCATTTCAAGCGAGATTTGGACTTTGAAGAAATTAGACAGCACCAACAGTCAGATAAATACCTTAATGATCTGATGGCGAAGAGAGAGAAAACAACTTTGAAGTTAATAAGGCAGAAATTCTTTTATAACAAAAAGGAGATAGAATTAGTGGTCGATGTCTCTTTAAACTATTCGCGCGTTTTTGTGCCGGAAAAGAGTGTGCAGAAGGTAATTAGCGAATACCACAATAAAGGACACTTGGGTGTGAATAAAACCCTCCTGAGCATAAAAAATGAATTTGTGTTTCAGCACATGCATAAAAAAATAAAACAGTTTATCCGCACGTGCTCAGCATGTCAAAAAAATAAAACAGTACCAGGCATAAGTCCTGATTACGGTGTTTTTAAAGAAGTAACGAAGAAGTTTCAAGCCGTTCATGTTGACATTGAAGTTACCTAATGCAAGAGGATACAAATACTTACTTACCTTAATTGACCGCTACAGTAAGTACTTGTTCGCTGTGCCTCTTAAAGAAATAAATTCGGGAGAAATATTGAATGCATTCATTCACGAGCTATTTCCATTCTGTGGAATTCCTCAGGTAATTATTTCGGATTTAGGTGCGAATTTCACTAGTCGCTTGTTTGAGGAAGTGTGTAGGGCCGTGGGAATGGAGCACCGGACTACGTGTAGCTCAAATCCTAGATGTAATGGCCTCCTGGAGGTAAGTCATAGGAATTTGCTGGCTTGTCTGAGATGTATGTTGCAAGAGCATGATTTAAGCCCCTCCGACTGGCCGAGCCTCTTACCTATGGTGTTATTCACTCTGAGGCTCGCGCCGATAACAAAGAACGGTCTTAGTCCCGCAAACTTGATGTTTGGCCAAAATATAGCAATACCTAGTGGATTAGTTGATCCTGCTTCGGAAACGGCCCCAATAGAATATAATGCATATGTTAAAAAGCTAGCCGCCCTTTATTAAAAGCCGCTGGCTCCACACACCAATTATAAAAATCGACACGTCTTTGTGCCCAAAGGGTTGCATGAGGCAAAATTTGTCGTGGTGGCAGACACAGTTTAATGTCGGCAAACTAGCTCCCCGCTATGTCGGCCCCTTTAAAGTTATAAAAGTTAATAAACAGAACGTACTTATCGAAAAAAATGGGAAACCTCATTTAGAAAATTTAAGGAACGTTCGCATATATTATAACTTAGTAGATTTAGAAAGAGAAAATAACACTTAAAAAAAAAAAAAAAAAAAAAAAAAAAAAAATAAAAATAAAAATAAAAAAAATAAAATAAAATACTAATCCGTTTTCTTTCAGATGGTAAAAACGCCTAAAGTAAAGGTGTTACATAAAAATGAAGAGTTGCCTCCAGTAGGAGAGCTATTATTTTAGGTGAAAATTATTGTTTTACTCTCTAACTTTAGTAGCCACTGTCTCCTCTATCCTAAATTTTTTTTTACAAAATTGTCAGAAGGGGGTGTTACAGGCAACTTTTAAGATAACCATTATGTACCGGACTCGTTACATTGTATAAAATTTATAAAGGATATATGTAAGTGCTACCCAGATTTCTGGTGCACAGCTGTAAGAAAAGCTTGTACAAAAAAGTCCTGTTGCCGAAATAAATGTTTCTTTTCTTTATTTTTGTATAGTATCAAGGTCACCGAGGTGACTCTTGTCACCCTTGGAGTGCCTATGGGAATTCAGTTAGTTAGAAAATGTAGAGCAGAGAGCCAACATCTCGATACTCTCTCGGGCCTAAAATTGATACTGTAATGATAATTAAATTAAAAGTATTTTAAAAGCAATTAAATTTTGAACTGTGAAATATCTTAATGTGTGTTCATGTAAAATAGTCATTAGACATAATTAATAAAGAAATAAATAAAGAACGTTTCACTATTCCAAAACTATTTTATTATTTGCTATATCAAAGTGATCTCTTGAATAGGGCCAATTAATCATTATAGAGATCAGTCTTTGTTCATATATATATATATATATATATATATATATATATATATATATATATATATATATATAATATATAAAAGTATGTATATATATATATATATATATATATATATATATATATATATATATATATATATATATATATATATATATATATATATATATATATATATATATATATATATATATATATATATATATATAGTGAAAACGAGAAGTATGCCTATACCTTTATTTATATAGTGGAATGGAGTGGAATGGAATTAATGGAAATATAGATATAACAAGCTGCTTCACACCTTTCTAATGGTACATAATATGTCATTCTACCCTTCTTAAAAATCACCATGCTTGAGATATGAAACGATCCACGGATTTCCTGATTCTTGTAGAGCGCCGACGTTCCTCTGGAGCCTGAAGAGGAGCGACATTCCTCTGTTGGTCCTCTGAATCAAGTATCATCACGAGAAG
Organism: Trachelipus rathkii; assembly: GCA_015478945.1. Classification (NCBI taxonomy): domain Eukaryota; kingdom Metazoa; phylum Arthropoda; class Malacostraca; order Isopoda; family Trachelipodidae; genus Trachelipus; species Trachelipus rathkii. The sequence continues at coordinate 6,938 of JABUQX010078316.1, forward strand.
GAAGCATACTTCCTTGTGAAATGCCAGAATGTGAAGAATCAAGAGTGATGTTTTCATTAATGCTAGGAGCAGATCCCATAGATGGGGCGAGATCTCCAATAGAAAAGGTATCCTCCAGACCATTTGGAAATCTAACGTGCGCATATTATGGATTAGCCTCTATAAGTTGCACCTCGTCTACTAAAGGTTCATCCTTATTCCTGATATATCTTTTAAGAAATACTTTGCTAGGGTGAAGTAACCATGATGGTAGACTTGAACCACTAGAACTTCTCCTTGCGAAGGAAAATAAACGCTCATGAGGTGTAGTGTTTGTCGCCTGGCAGAGGAGAGATCGTATAGTATGAAGAGCATCCAGCAAAACTGCCTCCCAGCATTTCGCAGGAAAATTCCTTGTTTGAAGGGCTAATGCAATAGTTTTCCAAATCGCGCCCACGTATCTTCCTCACTGCCCATTCTCAGTCGGATGATAAGAGGTTGTTCGACTCGTCGATACGCCATGACTCGTCAAGAAACACATTTCTTTAGAAGACATGAAAGATGATCCTCTATCGGTATGTATATATCCCGGCAATCCGCATATTGAGAAGAGATGTGTTTAGCAATGTATCACCATTTCAGCAGAAGTATCCTTACAGGGATAAGCAAACGGAAAACGTGATAACTCATCAACTATGACAAGTAAATATCTATTTATTGAGGAAGATGGAAGAGGTCTTTTAAAATCAAGACTTATACGGTCAAATGGTTTCAAAGCATGTACTAAAGATTCGCTGTCCTTTCTGTAGAACTGAGGCTTAACCTTGCTACAAATCCGACAAGACAACAAAGTTTTCCTAACGTCTTCGACGGAATATGGAAGATTTCTGCTACGAACAAAATGAAGCATCCTCGTTACGCCAGGATGACACAAAGCATTATGTAATTCAGCAAGAGTGAAACGTGAAGAAGTAGTCATACAATAGTCCATTCTAGATAGTGCATCTGCAGCAGTGTTGAACTTTCCGGGTCTATACTCTACTTTAAAAGAGTAAGGCATTAACTCTGTTCTCCATCTCAATATTTTTTCATTCTTAATTTTCCCCCTATGATGAAAATCAAACATGAAAGAGACAGATCGTTGGTCAGTTATAAGAGTAAAATGTCTCCCAATTAAGAAATGATGCCATTTCTTAATTGATTCCACTATTGCATATGCCTCCTTTTCAACAGATCTGTGATTCCTTTCTGCCCTACTGAGAGATTTCGAAAAGAAATTTCAGAATCCTCCATAGTATATATATATATATACATATACTATAATATACTATATATATATATAGTATCAAGTGTGTGTGTGTATTAGAGATGGACAGAATATCTAACTATTTTGAAATATTCACAGATGCGAATGCGACTGCGAATTTTTTTCCTTAATATTCGACAAATATGAGCATATTTTTTTTTACTATTAGCAAATGCGAATGTGATTCTGAAATTTTTTCTTAATATATTCACATTTATACCATACTTGGGATGGGATATCTGCTTCTGTTTAAGATATCAGTCATAACAAAATAAATGAATGAATGAATGAATTATTAAATAATTAATAATTAATTAATTAATTTGATAAAAATTATTAAATGATAATTAAATAATTAAATAATTAATTAATTAATTAAGTTTCCTGTTTTCACTACATAGGTTGCGGATCCAATTTTTATACACGCACCCCATTAATTTATTTCCCCCAACCTCCTGCATATATTAAAGAGGAAAACTTCTTTATTAATTTATAGAGCTACAGTTCATAGTAGGGTTGGCCGACGCACCAGGTGAGGTGCGGTGCATCACACAATTCCAATATCCCGGTGCGGTGCGGTGCGGTGCGGTGCGGTGCGGTGCGGTGCGGTGTGGTGCGGTGCAATTGATACAAAGAGGTGCGTGGCGTGGTGCGGTGCATCACACAATTCTAATGTCCTGGTGCGGTGTGATTGATACAAAGAGGTGTGTGGCGTGGTGAGGTGCGGTGCGGTGTGCTGCACTACACAATTCCAATGTCACGGTGCGGTGCGATTGGCGTGGGTGGCGCGTGCGGTGCGGATTGCGAGGTGCAGGTGCGTGCATCACAACGACCAATTCAACAAGTATCCGCGGTGCGGTGCGATTGATACACAAAGAGATGCGTGGCGTGGTGCGGTGGGGTGCGGTGCTCGGCCAACCCTAGTTCATAACATAATCAACAATGGATGTTCACTGGTAACGATAAGCAAGGTAAGATCTTGTAAACTGTGAATAATCAGAATAAGTTTCTACATGCATTCTCTCCACCATACAAGAGGATCTTCGTCAGGAGAAATGAGCTTTCTTTGACATATTGATCGACGATTATTTATGCATGCTTAGAGAGCTAATAATATTTATTATCGCTGCCTGAATGCAAAGTTGCATTCATGACATCGATGACAGCGGTGCTTGTGAGTTAATTTGAAACAACGCGTGTTTTTAAAAAAAAAACTATTTTTAAAAAGTTTTTTTTTAAAAAAAAAAAAACTATTTCAGACTTATTTGTTTCAATTTCTCCACATTTTCAGGCGACGCTAACTTTTACAATGAGAAATTAGAAAGTGAAAAGTGGATATGTGAAAATTGTTCTGTGTGTAGGGTCCAAAAATGAAGGTATGGAATTTAAGTCGATGCTCTCTGTGAAATCAAGCCTTTTGCTAATTTCTCTCAATACCGTAGCACATCATCAACTTTATTCCTTGACTTATGCGATTGATCTGAGGATACTAATATCATTTTAGAGTGGTTACAACAGAAATAACGCCCGCTATTGATGAGAGGTTTTTGCTGATTAAATTGATTGTATCTTTAATGAGTTGGAGTATAGGGTTTCTGTTGATTAGAATAGAAATAGGGTGTAATATATTTAATCATTAGAAAGACCGTACCGTAAAAGAAAATATCTTTATCATCATTTGAAGAGTGCTATTAAAGCGCTTATATAGAAACAGCATGTATTACTGAAAGTTGTATAACATTAATTCTAATCTGTATTTCCTTTTGTCCTTCTTGAAACTTGGTGGGATGATCAAAGTATGCAGAATCTGACCTAAATTTTAAGAGGACTTCGCAGACAGATGTTTGAGATGTCAAAAAGAAACAGAACTTTCTTTTTATCGACACCAGCATCTCTTATGAAACAGTGAACATCATCTGGAGATACACGATTCAGACACACCACTTTTAATTATATGTTCACTTAAAGCACTTCTTACCACTACGTGTGACGTCTGTAACGGCAAGAGGTTAACACAAAAAAACAATGGTGCACGACATGTACTTGAAGTCCTTCATCTTGATCGTCTATACTAACACGTACTAGTCTATCAATATACTAAAGTCTGTAAATTGTCAAGATTCCGTATAAAACTCTAGTTACTAACACGACCACAAGTCGGTTTGAATCAGCTCAGGCTAGATAACTGAACACAAAAGTTGAAAATTTTTTTAACAATTCCCAACGGACTGTTTTAATGTTGTGGCATTCACACGGAGGGAGGATGCGGACCAAATGTGACGCCCAACATATTTTTTTTAATATTCACGAATTGAGGCTGCGATGTGAATAATTCGGTTCATCTCTCATATATATATACAATAATATAATATATATATTATATAATAATACATATATAAGAATAGTGATATATATATATATATAATATATAATATATAGGTAATATATATAATTATGATATATATAATATAGATTTATATATATATATCGTATATAGTATATATATACTATCTTATATATATATCTAATAGTTATATATATATCTATTTTATAACTATATATAGTATATAATATATAATATCTTATAATATATAAGGTACTGTATATATATCATAGTTATAGCATTACTATAGGTAATATATAATATAATTACTAGTAGGTCCGAATAAAAAATACTAAATATTTATATAATAATATAATATATATATAAATTATATATATATAGTACTACATTATAGCTATTACGTAATCACTATATTATAGTTTAATATATAACATAATAGTTATATAACGGTATAATGATGTATATAATATTAGTATATATATCTATATTAGATACATATACGTGAGTTATACTATATATAGAAATAGATTAATTAGTATAGTAATATAGTCATATATCGTATATAAATAAAAAGGACACACAATAGCCTTGTAAGTAACGGAATAAAATAAAATTGAAATATTGTAAGATTTAGAAAGGTTTTAGCAAGCATTTTTCGGGGGTTGAGTATTGAGAGTCGAAGTAGTATAGAGTCGTTGAAGACAAGTTTATATAGTATATTATATATATATAAGTTACATATTATAATTATATACTATATTAATAATTTTTAATAATATATAGATACAGTATATAATATTATATTTTAGTATATATTATAATATTAGCTATATATAATATATATTAATATACCTATAATATATATATATATACTATATATAATAATATAATATATATATATAATAACATATATATATATGACGAGTATAAATATTATTATATAACCTATAATATATACTTATTAATATAATATATATATAGCTATTATATATACATATATATATATATATATATTATAATATATATATAATAGTATAGTTTATTCAAAGTGTATAATTCTAGTAGTATTATTAATATATATATTGAATAGATTTTATATATACTATAAATTAATATATAATATTATCATATATATATATAGTATCATCAAATAATATTTATATAGTATAATATATATATATATATATATATATATAATATATAATGATATTATACTACTATATAATATATATATATATATATATATATAATAATATATTATATAATTAATATTGTAAGATAAACTATGATTGATTAGGATGATAATCTTATATCACACTATATATACAATATTTTGCTTAGACAAAGAAAACTGTTATCTGTCATACTTCAAACTGACCGTTTTTCATCTGAGACTTTCAGATTAAAGAGTGAGCAGAGTGAGAGAAGGCACTATATGAAAAGCTATGAAAATCGTTTTTAAAAATACTCGTTTTTTATTTAGAGAAACATAAATAAAAGATTTATTTTAACAATAGCAAACACTAAATTACACCTTTAAAGAACTGGAAAAAGGCATTGAATTAATCTCCGATGGGGCTGTGGCGGTGTCTTCCGTCCAAGAGACCTGAATTCAGAGAGAGAAAGAGAGAGAGAAGAGAGAAGATTGAGAGAGAGAGAGAGAGAGAGAAGAGAGAGAGAGAGAGCGAGAGAGAGAGAGAGAGAGAGAGAGAGAGTCGTGTGTGTGTGTGGTGCTTGTGTGTGTGTGTGTGTGCGAGAGAGAGGAGCTGTTTATGTGTGTGTGTGTCAGTGTGCGAGAGAGAGAGAGGGAGAGAGAGAAGAAGAGAGCAGAGAGAGAGAGAGAAAGAGAGAGAAGAGAGGAGAGAGAGAAGAGATTCGGAAAGGGGATATGGTACAGAGGTTGCCGAGAGGAAGAAAGTTGAGAGAAGAGAAAAAAATAAAAACCCAAGATAGAATAAAAAGGTAAAATGCAAACATAGAAGCAGAAACAACTAAGCTCGTAAACCCTATTACTAATTATAATATATATATACTATATATACTATACTACACATATTATATATATATTATTAATTATATATATATATATAGTATATAATATAATTATATATATATATATATATATATATATATATAATTAATATATATATATATATACATAATATACATAATCAGGGGATTCCCTAAACCGTCGTCGAGTGTGGATGCCGTGGAACCAGAAGGGAAGCTCCTACTACCTACCCAGCACCAATAAATGCCCATGATCACAAGTTCCCAAGTCGTACTCAAAGAGTGGACGAACGAAAACAAGGACCGTAAATTTTATTAAGATTGAAATTCTTAAATTTTATTTTTCGAGGAGAATTAACGATTGCAATCACTTTCAGCATTTGAACTATTTAAGTCATTTTGGGGCTCATTTATCTTTTAAACTGAAAGAGTACTAATTTCGCTCAAAATTTTAAGTATTATTGTTAAATGAATTTTCACTATATAACGAGCCGGAGACGGAGCATTATTTTTTTTCGACTACAGAGCCATTTCTTTTTACTTAGATTATTTGGAATGGAAATGCCATTACAAAAAGAAAAGAAAATACTTTGAAACTTTAAAATATTATTAAAAAGTGGACGACTAGAAGGGACATGTCGTCGAGTCATACGGAAGATATAATTCATGATTCTCTTCGTCTGATAGCAAGGGGGCAGAAACCCCTTCTAATCGATTACATTTTTTTCGTGAATCGGTGGTGATAAGTTTAAAAAACCTTATAAGCCACATAACCCACCACTGCAGCTACTGTGGGATATAGGTGTTTTGTAGAAATAAATAAATAAAAATATATATAATAAGATATAATATATTGATATATAAATAATATTCTATATTTTAGTATAGTAATTAAAGTTTATATATTACTAACCTAATATATATATTAATATATACTATATATATTATAATAATATAGTATATAATATCCACTGCTGCTCGCTCGTGATGTGTGTGTGTGCCGTGTAGTTTGTGTTCGTGGTGTGTGTGGTGTTTGTGTGTGTGTCTCACGGTGTGAACTATCACTTTCCTTAAGACAAACAATTGGACTAATGGAGCGGTCAAAAACGGGATGAAAGGTATCGAACACTCTTTCTTGCGATTGTAAGTCATTAAAGTAGCGCACGACCCTCACACACTCTTTATTTTCACAAAACATATGAGCCTTACCATTATTCTTAAGCCGACAAACTTCAACGTTCCCACCATTCAAAAATTTAGGGTAAAAAAGGTAGAGGGAGATTATCACACAATCGTACCATGAATATTTCTTCGATGAAGCAATTTTTCGCATAATATTATATCTTTCGACACATTATACATAAAATTTCGACTGTCCTCTTGGACTACAAATTTTCCTTAAACTTATAAATTATCCGCACTATAATCAGTCCACATGCTACTCATAGCTGCAAATACTCCCTCAACAGATGCTGAACTTCCTGGAAGACAAAGAAAAAATGCTACAATATTACAAAAACTTAAACGTTCTTCGATCATTTCAGAAGGAACCTGTACCCATCTATTAGGTACATGAAAGTTTTAATTTTTACTCCAGGAACGCTTTTAATTATTTAATGTGCCATCTACTGGTACGTTTTAAAATATTTTTATGCTATTAAATTATCAGACTGCCTCATAATTATAGATTTTATGATTCACTGATATTTTAATTTTAGGTTTTTAATTGGTTTTTAATTCACCGTGAACTTTGTCTTTGATGTTAAACTGTTGTGAAATTTTCTTTTCAATTAGACATGCGGAGCACACACCGGGCTCCTGACTGACCCAACAAAACATTGTTAGACATACTGAATGGAACGGAAACATCTTTTGTTTCTTCTGGTTAGGTTTATCATTGTCCTGTCGCCTTTGCTGCAATTAATGATTTATGAGGTAGCATGCACACTGGCTACGACAGTTCACTCTATCTGCACTTCACTCAAGCGCATCGCTTACCTCACCTCTTAGTTTTTTTTTTTTCATATATTATTTCAATGATCTAACAATAAATTTGAGTGGGGATAAAAAAAAATCAACATTTTTTTAAAAACATTAATTAAAAAAAGGTATTGTACTTCTTATAAAAATCCGTACTTTTTTAGGAGTATCGTACGTTCTGATCAATTACCAGCCAGAAAGTGACGGAACTCGTTGACTATTTCTGAAACATGCAAAAATTTTACTCTCTCGCACATCATCTCGCAGAGCAAGGGAAAAAAGTTTACGCACCCAAGTAGACCTCCACTAGGTTTTAGAGTATAGGGCTTTTACCTCGCTCGCCATCGATCGTTCCATATAGGTTTGGTATAACCCGGCTTCCTCTCCGGAGCGCAAATGCTCGATTTCCATTTATTTGCCTTTTTATTTTTTGTTTTAGGCCTCCGTATGTTCAGGTTTGATAAGTTTTTGTTTCTAGATATTCGATCATGCCCACAGTTACTATATAATATATATGAGTAATATAATCATATATTATATACATTATTATATACTATATATCACTATAATATACCTATATATATATATGAAATATAAATGATATAACTACTGTATTTTAAACATTCCTAAAATGAAACATAAAAAGTGGAACCGAATTTTTTACCACACCGAAACACTTTTTTTTTCTACCCTACCCAGTAAATTTTTCACGTTTTAATAAACTATTGAAATAGCAATTTTGAAGTTTCATCAAAATGGTAATATCTTTGATTCCAATCCTCTGATTTAATTTTTTTAATTTTATCTCTCTCAGTTTCTGTATATCTCTCAATACCAAGTTCAAAATTATTCATTTTTAAGGTTATATAAATAGCAATACATGAAATTGTTTTTTTTTTGCATAAAACCCTTAATGACAAAATTCACGGATCCATATAACTCATAAGGTCCACTGGCTGACACAAGGCGGAGGACAAAAGAGTATAACACACAACGACAAAAATGAAGCAAGTTTAGATAAACAGCTGTCTTCCGTACTCTCATCATCTGTCTTATATAGTTCATTTTTCGTGCAATTTGTTTCGAACGGAAAGGCAAGCCATCTTGGTGTGTGTGTAGACGTATCGAAGGGCAAGCAGCGGTAAGTCACATCGGCAACGATCTCAATTAAGCGCTCCATTCTTCGCTTAATTCCTTATTAGCGTATCTGATATAATCTCAAAGCTATAGCCAGTATCTAGTAGACTCCTTTCGGAGTCTGGACCGTCGAGCGTTATTGATCGGTAGGACGATGAATGTGATTAAAATTCGTGGAAGTCTCTGGTATGTCATTCGAGTACAGGGCATGGCGAATGTTGTATCATAAGCTCAGAGAATAACAGCGGGATATCCTATCTGAGCGAGCCGTGGGAAATTTCGTAGTGGAGCGGTGTACAGAAGAGCTCTCGATTTGGAAGGAGGTTGGGATATTGATAGTTGCAGTGAGTGTGCGAATATGTACTTTTTCATGAACGAGCATACTTACAAAACACCTAAATGGTCTCTCACGCTGGAGAATTAAAATTATAGTATTTCAATCCATTGTTATAATTTTCGGACCAACTATCTTGTGTGTGTGGTGGTGTGGTAGTGTGTGTGTGTGTGTGTGTTGTGTTGTGTGTGTGGTGTGTGTGTGTAGTGTGGTGTGGTGTGTGGGAAGTGTAACCCTTCCCGGCGGGAAATTTCCCGCACAAAAAGTAAACAAGCATTAAAAATTATTAGGCAAGCATTTTTCCTTTCAAAATTTAGTTAGCTTAAGGAGAAAATATAAAGTTATTTGTGACTATAGAAAATAAACTCTTGGTATTTCACGTATTATATTTTGTGTTACTTTTTTGGTGGGCATTTTCCTGGGAAAAGTAAGAAGGAAAAACACACAGCAATCACGAGAGCACTGGTCCGAAATTAGGACAGTCTGGATTGAAGTACTACTATAATTCTCTAATTAAGATTTATAATATGATCAGAGTAGACGGGGAAACCTTTGTCTGGACGAAAATAAATGTAAACAACAGATCTTCATTAACTCAGAGTATTTTTGATGTTCTCTTAGTTGTTAATTTCAAATTATTATTTGATTATCTTTAATAATATTTTAAACATAATAAATCCTCTACAAATATACATAACATAATACATAAGCGGGCCCTTGACCGACCAGAGCCAGATCCTATTATCTCTATACTATATAATATATATATAAATATATATATTATATATTATAGATATAATATAATATATATATATATATATATATATATATTATATATAATAATAGTATATTATATATATATATTATATATATATATAGATAATATATATATCATATATAAATATATAAATTAATAATATAATAGTATTTTTGAGTCGATGTACATGGACAACACCAAAGGCTCACAAAGTAGCGGGGGGCCACAATGAGTTTTTTAAAAATCAGCATCAATGGGTGGGTCCTGGGCAGTACATATTTTGAATGTCAAGGAGAATTTGAATGGGCGAAATGAAATATTCAGTCAAAAAATAAAATATAAAATAAATAAAATGAAATAAAATAAAATTAATATCCTTACTATTATAAAATCAAATTATTACATAACAAAATCATTTGTTGTAAAGAATATTTGCTTCTTGAAGACACAAGAAAGATAGAGACTTTACTAAAAAAAATACAAAGAATTCAGATAAGAAAATGTGAGCAATCTTTTAGAAGGATCTATCTTGGCCTCAAAGTAGGAAACATGACGGCGGCAAGAATAGGATAACCAGTTGGGGAAATCAATCGATAGCATATGTCGATCGCAGAAATTGCGAAAGGCGGGGAGTTTAACAAATCTGGCGAAACGAGGCAAAAAATATAAAGAATAATAACATAATTCATAACTACATAACTACACCACAACACCTAGACCCAAAGCCCACAATATAATATAATCAATAATATACTATATATACCTATACCATATATAATATATATACGTACTCATTACCAACATAATAATATAAATACAATAACGCTAACACTAACACTAAACAAGTAACCTAACTACGTATATATAATATGAACAATACCATAATCATATCAATTATCAGCGCACGCGGTTTACGAGAAGAGAAGCGAAGCACCACCGAGGCTGGCCTCCTCTAAAAAAAAAAGTAAAAGCAAATAAAAGCACACTATGTAGAAAGGTGGTCCATTACTATTATATTACTATTAAAAATACATGTTTAAACATGTTTTTCAAGGACACTAATTATACATTAAAATCATTTATATTATTTCCTTCCGAAACATTATTTTCATAAGGATCATTGACTGAGGATTTCGATTTGTTGCCCTCCGTATGAAAGCGTAATTATAATCCTTTCAAAACACTGGTTGTCCTGGCAACGTAAAAGAAACCGTCATTCTTTATTTTTGTCTATTTTTTGAAATTTATACTCACAAGGTCTCCTCGAAAACGTCATAAAATAAACTTCCTCCCAAAATGCAACACTTCTCATAAATGGAGTTGCCAGTTTGCAATAAATAAATTTGAACAAAAATAAAATAAAGAAAAACTATTTTTTTTTACAATTACAATAATAAAACACCTTATATATATATTAGCTATACATACATATATAACTATATCACTATCACCCATACCACCTATCACATAATACTATATATTAACTACCTACATATAAATAAACCTCATATATAAAATATAGTATAT
>JABUQX010078317.1:0-55000 GCA_015478945.1 Trachelipus rathkii
AAACAGGTATATATTATAACTAACTTATATATTACTACTGGCAACTTAGAGGCCGTATTAATTATAGTTATAATTAACTTAAAGTTGATCTTTATCAACGGACTAAGTAAACTATGGTTATTAGATAGTTTTTATGTTAATTCGGTAGATGACTTACCCCGACGAGCTTTTGTAATTATATTTATTTATAAATCTTTGAGTTAATAATGTATTATGTCAGAGATAGTTTAATATATATTAATACTATTAAGAATAATAAAAGTTTAAAATAATAAAATAAATACAGAATATAAAAGATAGCAAAGTATAAACATCTTATTTATATATAGCAGAGATAAAATAATGAATAATAATATACATGAAAATGACACAATTGAGTGATAATAAGATATACCGCCTGAATCTCAATAGTAGATATATATAAGTAAAGATAGAATAATAAAAAAAAGAGATAAAGAATCAAACATATTAAATGAAGTGAGCTGTCACACCACAATATAAGTAAGTTTTTCTCATTATCATTTGTCCAAACTCTGACCAACAGAACTTCACCGCTTATGCTTAATTCCATGTACCATACTGGAAAAGTCTGCACAACACTTACTATTATCTTAATTTCCACCAAACTTGACAGCATAATTTCAGTCTTGCCATATAGTATAATCAAAACGGAATATAGAGAATGTTCCAGAAAAGAGTGACTAATGTAGGTATAAACCTTTATTTAGGTATCCATATTATGACATCACAACATGTTAAGATTAGAAGAACAAAATAAAAAAGAGCGAAAGGATTTTAGAAAAAAATATTAAGAGGAGTGATAGAGATTCACTTCGACAATATAGAAGAGAGAGGAAGAGAGAAAGAATATTCCATATATAGATTTGATAAATGACAATATTTTAACTTAACATGTTAACGAAGATTGTTCACAAAACAATAGAATAAAATAGATGGAGAATGGGGTTAAAACGCAATAGTAAGACATTTTTCTGGTTTTTATATAAAAACGGCAACTTCCAAGATAAGAAACAGATACAACTCTTAGTGGAGATTTATTATTATTTATTATGAAGGTAATGGCATTTTACACCACTTCAAATTATACCTAGTTACTATCTACCTGCACTTAATCAAGTAGATACTAGATCAGAAGAGTATATAAAAATACAAGAAAATTTGTCAGGAAAACAGCGCTACGCTAATAAGCATGATCAAATAATAGCATATGGAATAATAATATCATGAAACACCATACAAGGATAATGTAGGTTCAAATTAATATTATTATATTGAAAATTACATATACTATTCCAGAAAAGAACATCCATGAGGCACTGCAGCACATTTCCAATGAGGAGAACTTAGTCACTGGAGCTCATAAATGTAAAAATAACTGGGGCAAGGAAGAACATAAAGCGATATATGTATTAACGTGGCAAACATTTGTAAACACACAAAAGCGTGTGGTCGCATTATTACTTGGGTATATTTGGCTAAAAGCTGGAATGAAATCATGTTTGTTCCGGGAGGAAAGTAAACCCATTCTGGCTATAAGTACATGGAAGCAGACAAACTATATATACATGTTTAAGGTGCCACTTATGGCCCCATATCGAGTAGTTAGTAACTCAAATTTGAGATTAAACAGAAATAATTTTACTATATTGCACGTTAAACCAGACCATATAGTAGAGATCAACTGGGGTGACTACTCGAGAGCAATAATAAAGTATTATAAAAAGTTTGGTTAATGAGGTACACAATCATCACATAGCTAGTATATAACTCTATTCGTCATTAATCATTGTGGTTGATATTGTCAGTATTTTTGATACAAAACAATTTCTTAAAGAATCATTTATTTTGTATTATAATGTTTTAAACTGCTATCCCAATAATATATATTATAATAGTTTGAGTAAAGACTTTAGAAGATCATCGATTATAAAATTCACAATATTGTAGATATAATTTTCAGAGTAGTTTATGCTATCTTTGATTTTATTCATTATGTAGCCGACCAAGTACGTCAATGAATATGATAACAAATATAGTCGTATTATAGGGTACTTTTGGGAAGCATACTTTACTTCATATATATTTAGTGGGTCTCTTCTATATTAATTTATAACAATACACCTAAATATATATATCTTAAATTACTTAATAATTTATTATATATATATATAATAATATATAAATATAATACTATTAAATTAAAAATATTTTACTAAGCAAGTCTGCCCGAAGAAATAATAAATTATGGTAATTAAATATAAATATATAATAATAATAGATTCGATACTTAGGTACCTATGTATTCTTTTGAGATTCTGGTTGCTGTGATTTTGATATATCATACTAATGAAGTATAAGTATAGTGTAGTGCTGCCTTCCATTCTTGGAATTTTAGTATATTACTTACTTATCATTTATACTGGATATAAATAATTATTATCTGACCATCATTAATATTATGTAACAGCACAGATCTATCGGAAAGTCGAGCATTTGCAAATAGATATAAGTTTCTGGCAGCCAAGATGCGATGTCATCTCGGTTTTTCTTTCTTTGAGATAATAATAATAATAAAATAATAATACATGTGTAAATGGAAATTATGTGTCGCTTATCTCTCCATCCGTGATGATTATATAATATCTCGTTATGAGGTTACGTATATGATCCGATGGATAAATATGCTATAGACATGAATAAGTAATACATCCTAAATTTGATGATCTGATAAAATGCTTGTAAGTAATATCCATATTTGGGAGGTATTCATTCTGTGTATTGTAATGTAGTTACATGTGTGGCAATTAAAAAATTATTCAATTGGACCTAGGTTGTGAAGAAGATACGCAGAATAATGAGTTAAATTTTTTTAATAAAAATCGGCCTTCAAGATTCCTTTGGGACTCGGCACATATTTTCGACCATTCCTGTGATATCAGTCGGGTGTTAGCCGGAAACAGGATTGGCAAGTGAGTTGACAGTAGACGCGTTTTCGTTTTTGTCATTTGTTCAAACAAACAGTAGCAAATGTTCAGTATGAATAATTTCGCAACATAGTTTTTATTTTTTTTTTTTTTTTTTTTTAATTTAACACAAAAATCGTAAGAAACGTTAGGAATTTTCTAAATTCTTCTAGGTTGAAAATTTCGGTGCTTATAGAAATTAGAATATACTAACAAAGTGTAAATGATAACATATGTTACCATGAAGGACTATTTTCAATTTTTTTTCTTATAATACAAAGAAATAACTTCTAAACGCTATTCATTATATAGGGTTCATGAGATAAAGAACTGGTATAAGCTGAGATCTATGAACGTCCGGGAGGCCAGTGGCCCAATGGCATTCCACCTTGGTGTTTTGGAAAGGAGTGTGCTTGAGCTGGCGCTGTCCTCGTTCAAACTCTTACCTAATGCCTTGTAATATAAACACATGATGATGGTTTTCTCATCGCTGTGAGCGTGTGAGCTTATTAGTATTCAGATTTCCATCGTGAGGATACCATTCCTCTGGAGGTTTGTAAAATAAAAGGTAGGCGCGCTTGCATCTGATCCTTATAAACTATCACTCTATTGCCCTTAACTTGTACACTATCTAAATCTTTGAAACTCTCCTTACTCTCATTTCCTCGATCATATGAAATCTCATTCCCTCCTTTCAGATCAGTCAGCTAATGGCTTTCGAACGTTCGAGATCTGGAGATCATGGTGATATAACCTTTCCTATCTTCACTGATTTTTATGGTTCTTCTGCCCTTGATAGGATGACAATTCATTGATGAGTGAGTCTTGTGTGGTAGCGCTTGACATATAAAGACTTTTGACAGGAAGTATGGCATGCGTCGCTTACTCCTCTAGCTACTTCCTATTTGGATTTCCCTTCGTCTTTGCTTACTCTTGTCTAGTTTACTTTCAGATCTTTCCATTACGGCCTCTTGTTGACGGAGCAACCTCTTCCTCCTTTCTATTTAATTGTGGTGGTGTTCCTCAAGGTTTCTGTTTTATTGTCTCCAACTTTATTCCTTCTTTTATCAACGATTCATTTACTGAACTTCTAACATCGTTCACTCTATGCCCGATGACTCAAACTCTCCATTCTTCCACATCATTTTAAAATTGTGGCTCCAGTTTGTATATAGAGTTGCTTCCCGTCTACAGCTTTCTGATTCAAATCTGCCGATTTGGTCGGAAATTTCTCAGTGGGGTAAGGTAACCGAAATCTTGTGAAGTTTCAACTCTTTGAAAACTCAAATTCTTTACATCCCAAACGCTACCTTCATACCATCCACAACTTTCCTATTCCCTTTGACGGCTCTAATGTCTTACCCGTAAACAACATAAATAATCTAGGACTAAACTAAAATAGTTGAATTGTCCCTTGGAGACACTCACAATCAACAATAAGTACGGTTGCTAAAATGGGCCCTCAAAAAAGCTTAGGATTCTGTTCAGATTGCGTGGAATTTTTTTCATCTGCTCAGATGCTCCAGTTTATTAAAGGATCTTATTCGCCCCTGTAATGAATTCTTTTCCCACATTTGGTGTGGTTCCGGTTCCACCTTCCTTTTGGATATAGAGTTGAAGCTAAGGCTAAGAGGCTTAATAAACTGGTCCCATACTTACTGGACTCCCTTGACACATCTTTCTCAAAGATGTGAAGTTGGCGCCCTAATCTCTTTTCTATAGGTATTACAACGGCAGGTGCTCGAGAGAATTGAACCCTCGCATTCCTCCACCAACTAGCGTCGCCCTCGATCACAAGAGGCGCCTTGTTCTTCTTCATGAATATTGTGTGACTAGTGGAAGTCATAAAGTATTAATTGGTTGGTGGTAGAATCCTTCTTTCCAGCCAACATCCGTGATGAGGATAATTAATTTTACCTCCTGAATGTATTGGTGCTATCTTCAATCTTACCTCTATTTAAAAATCCCGAACGATCTGCGCCCACCCTGAGGGAAGCGTTAGGCAAGGACAGGGTGGGTTTACGTCAAAGAAATCTTTAATGTTTTATCTTTTGGTAATTTTTTTTTTAATTTAATAATCTTGACTTTTTTTTTTTTTTGCCCCATCCTTTTGAAAAGAGTCCCCTGACCCATGAGTGGTGGTACAGTAAAAAAAAAAAAAAAAAAAAGAAAATAAAAATATATATATTATATATATTATATATATTATATATATATTAATATGATATATATATATGATTATATATAGTATATATATATATATATATATATAATAGTATATAATATGTAATATTTGAAGCTATATAAAGCTTATGGTAGTATATAATAAGGTTAGAACTCAAGGTAAAGGATATGACGTCTCATTCACCAAAATCAATATAATCAAAAGAGTTCATATATTTAGCTCAGTTCTGAACTAATGAAGGAACAGCCTATTTCATATGCAATAGAATGTACTAAAGAGGATGCTTCGTAGAGAGCACCCCTTGCAGATATGGAACTGTTAGGGAAATGTGCAAGTTCCGCTGTGAGATAATAACATCTTACCCAAAGATATGTAATGAGTGTAACTAACCTCCAGAAGAAGTTTAATAATTAGTATTATAATCAAACTCTCTGAAGAGCACAAGAGATATTAGAAAAGAAGTATCCTCGTATAGACTCTAGCATTCAGAGGTCCCGTAGGAGTGTGAGAACCAAAGTTTACAGAGAAATCAACAATGAGACACAGATGAGCATGAATCTACTTCAATCATCTACAACCCAGACACTGGAAGGAAGCACACAGAGTCTCTCTGAAACACAGAATTACAGAACCATTGTTTGCCATTAGAGATGACTAGAAGAGAAAATAGACTTTACTTATTTGCCTCCTAAGAGTTAAAATCTTTTAGATTGTATAAAATATTTTGTAAATAAACTTATGTTTATACTTATGGAAATTGTGCTAAATATTCCCATTCTAATTGATTCAGACTTAATTAATCAACTAATAGAACCAAAATCATGTTATCAGTACAACTTAACTTCAAATATTCATCATCATTTAGTATAAGTTTCCATATTTTTGTATATAAAGTCTTAACGTCAGAATTCGGCATAAGATTGTTATATTTTATGGCTCCTCATGGTTAGTTCTTTTATGAGATACTAAAGAATTGTACCATTATGAGAAAGTAGGGAAAAGGTTTTCTTTAATTTAGATAGCGTGTTAGTGCTAGAGGTGTGTGTGCTTTTTTATTAGAAAAATTCAATAAATAAATATAATATAATTTCATTTCATTTATAAATAAATTTATAAATAAATACGAAAAATGGACATGGTTTTGAAATAGGAATCTGATTTCGGGAAGCTTTACCGGATTCGAACCGGACTATGGACCGTGATATGAACCGGTATTAGCGCTTGAAGCTTGATCAAGTGAGAATTTGAGAAATTTGCTTTTAATTCTTAAATATTTGGTCGTGATTATTTAAATCAGCATTAGCCTCAAGACTATATTAGGAAAATGCTAGCTATATGATTAGAGTGAATTCATAGTAATTAAAATTGTAACTAGAATCTGAATATCTAGTCTATTTTATTAAAAAATAACTTAATTAGCCCTCATGCTTACTTGTGATTGGGATATCTTTTCAAATTATATATATATATCTTAGTATGCTCTAATATGAATTATTTTATTAAATAAATTAATAAAAAATGCTATACTGCTATATAAGTGTTTTAAGTTTTACTCTTATAAGACTCCTTTACATTTATAGAGTTTTTCATTTTATGCAATTCTAAATATCAAGAATAATGTTGTAGTTAAGAAAACTGATTTTTGTTACAGGTCGGTGGTTGAGTAAAATCTATCTTTTACTAACTTAATATGAAGTGCATTTTATTTTTATTCTTTTTTATTATCAATACTGATTGAGTCACACACACACCTTGGATGCGACTAAATTCATAATAGTTATAAGGAAATGTATCGGAAAGGTTCTTAGTGTGATAATTAATAATCTACAGTACCTTGTGCTACAAAAAAGAGAAATAACAAATAAACTTTATTTTATTATTTATTGTGACTAGTTTTACTTTCATAAAAAAAGGACGTATATTCTTATCGAATTTATCAGATATTGTATAATCGAAGTAATCGAGAGTGAATAGTTGCTTGATTTCATGACTTCAAGATGAAAATTTTCATCACACTAGTCCAATCACCTTCATTCTTTGCACTTTACTTCTTTTCTACTCTGCTCAAGTCTTAGGGATAGGTACCTAATATGAGTGAGTCTTACAGTACGATTAGTTTGATATCATATGAATATTATAACAGTCGTTGTCAGCAATACATGCATACAATCTTTTCTGTCAATTAATGCATTATTATTCTAATCCTTACACTCACAATTGATCACAGTAAAACAAGAATAATACTCAATTGACCATTTCTCATATCTCCTTCACTGAAGGAGCTCCTATTACTCGTCTTTTGATTTTGTGATATATCTTGTCATCTCTTTGCCCCCATTTTCAAAAGATATCAATTACAAATTCGTACTAGAAGACTACTTCAACCAAGACAAGATCCCTATCATACATAGGACAAGCGATCAACGTTATCTTGAATCATTATACCCAATGTAATTCTCATTTTTCGAGCGAGATCCTAGTGTGACTAATAATGGACTTCGACCTCAGATCACAGAACAAATAAGATAGAAATTTTGAGAATTAAATTACTATAATTCAATTCATTTCAAAATTTAGATTAATTCATAACTATTGTGTGAGAGTTGTCACGATTTGCCACATAACATAATATCAGTGGAAATATAAATGTTCCGTCCGTTCTAAAAATGTATACTTTGGTAAACTCAGCCAATATTACCTTTTACCTCCGGTTAATGTACCAAGGTATCAAAGTCTTTGGGCTCCCAAGGAATAATGAGTACTTATTCTGCGGAATGTCGGTTCTACCTGGACTTATAGGAGTCGAGACACGAATATGGTGCAGAAAAATCCGTATTGCCCTCAATCACTACGTAGTGGAAAAATTGACGAAGAAAATGTTAAATTTGGTGAACTTGCTCTAATGCGAGTAACCCATTTGATAACGAAAACATGCGTCTGGGGCATCTCGCCGCTATACAGAGCTTCACTCAAACTATACTACTAATTTATCGTCATGTCTATACATGTACTGTTATTTTTGTTTAATTGGCTTAATCTTATTAAGTATAAAAAGAGACTACTCTAACAGTAATCCCTAGGGTATCAACTATTCCTATTAGAAACGTAAATATTTGAGTATTCGTGTGTATTTTGCGAGAAAAATCAAGACAGAGAGCTTGAGAGCGACTGCCCGAACAGACGCTCAAATTACACCGTACCACGCATCCATGAGAGACACGTATGATTTTCACATCATTATTTAACTATTCTCCAGCCAGCGTTCACACCTTTACCTCTGCTGAATTAAAAATTTAAACACATCATTTTAGAGAAAAATATTCACTAATTCACTTTCAATCACTTACTTTATTACTTCCAAATATATTGTCTAATGCTATGTGCTCCCTTTGATGAAGAAGCACTAAAACATACTTCTTCAAGCATTGTTCCAAAATTTCAACATACCGCAAACGCAGTTCAGTGGAAATAAAGACTGGACAGTATTAATTAATACCATCCAACCCATTAATCCATATCTTCTCAAGTTAAATTAATCCCATATATCGCGTGGAGGAACACTAGTGTTAGTATTTGGGTTGTGATTCCATTTTCACATTCGATAGGTGGATATATATTTTGGTATAAGTTGACTGTGGATATTTATGTAAGAAAGAGAAGCATTAGTATAGCTTAAAATGTTCTAAGAACAACTTAACAACTATCAAGAATCTCTCCAGATCAAGAATATCCATATGAAAATGGAGTATATATTAAGTTACCGATTTCACCCTTAGCAATGTGGTGAGGTAAACTCTCTCCAAGCAAGATTCTGAGCTTCTAGCATTCTCTCCAACAAGTGAAAAGAACTGTCTCATACCGAATGTAATGTAACCACAGATAACAAAATATTGTATTAAATTGCGGAAATCAAGCACTGTAGGTACAGTAAAACTTCTCTTCCCAATATTTACATATATGAATGTAGGACAATGAATAGATATTCTAATAGCTATACAAACCCTCCACTGCGCACTAAGCGCAACTATATTTCCACCCTGTTGAGCACAATCTCTTCCTTCAAGAAGCTGGAATTACACAAAATTGCTAATAGGGCTTACCTAATTTTATGGACCTAAATATCCTTGTGAACATTCACTAATGTACAGCATTTGTGCCGTATTGTGCATTTTTTATTTATTTGAGTAGATTGGTATGAAATTATGTAATAGTCGAAGTTAAGCTTGATTAAAATAGTGATATTTATTGAATCAGCCTATATTGGAAAGTCATATTATAGTATTGGGTGAAGGGGTTTGAACAGTTTAATGCATTTATCTATTTCACAAGTATTGAATCACCAAAAAGGAACTGAGAAGTTATCTGAGACTATTTAAAATCCATAATTCGAAACAAATTATACCCATGGAGAAAAAGTTCCAGTCGGGAAACATGAAAAATTGCTGCTATTATTATGGATATTGAAATCTAACTTTCTTTTTCTCTTGAACAGAAGTGCTTTTGTATTATAATATGTGCTGAGAAGAATCGCAACTCATCATTGGTCGTGGAGCGCTCATTTATTGGCATCATATATGAGAGTGCGCCAAATGGATTGGTCAAGCAATATTAACTCTGTGATATTGGACGCACTGCAAACTGGAAGCGTGCCATACTATATCCCTTAAAATAGCCAATTCCCCAATTACACCGGAATATTTCCAGATGGATGAAATTTGGATTCCTATCCAAAATCCATTTTTGAGATCTTCTACCTATTATTCAGGCCGTAAACGGGAAGTTGAGAAGACAAAGAGGAGTAAGGATGCGTATAAGGAAGAACCCGAGAATGAGAGGGAGAAATTTTAGGAGATTAGAGAAGAATAGTTAGTAAAGTGGGACTTAGCAGAGGGTTGGTAGACAAACGATCTTTTAAAGGGTTGGACCTACAAGGAAGAAGGTCATATATAGTATGGACCTTGAGCTGTAAAATTGCTGTAAGTAAAAAGCTGATAATGAAATCAAGACATACTTTACGTTATTATATAATATAGGCCGCCAGAAAAACTCTAACTATTAGAGAATAAAGTTTTTATTAGAAAAGTGAAACATGATATAGTATGTTAATTCATTTTAGGACGCTAAAATTTTATTATATTTTTCACTCACACCACCTACTTATCATCATACATCAAATCTATAATAGGACTGTACAGATAAGTTGAAATGTTTTTCGTTTATTTGCTATAGTGTTTTTAATTAGACCAACATTGAAATAATAAAAAATACATAAAAAGACTTAAAGAAATCCTAAGTGGATAGAACAAAGGACTAGAGAGTAATGTTTGCTCACCTGTTTACAAGGATTATATTATTCCATCGCTTTGTAGCATTTGAGATTTTTTTCCAGGGAGAGTTGTGTGAAAAGCTATATGAAGAAATTCTATTCTATAAAATAGCACTAGTAAATCTTATAATATTTTATAAGTAGTTTCACCATCATTAATAAATAATTCACGATAGTGACTCGAATTATCATGCACACACAAAAATTACGAAAGAATATCAGACTGTTCATTAAAGAGGAATTAATGCACATGAGAATTTGATTTTTTAGAGAAGTGAAGAATGTTTTACCAATCTAATAATTGATACTTTGGAAAATTAAGTTATATGTCTTATTGGTATGAATTATCTTTGGATTCACAGTTTGTTAATTAATAATAAACTATTATTTTCTACAACTTTAATTTATTAATTATTTCTTAATAAAAGCTTTAGCTCCAAGAATTATAGATTCTAAAATTGGAAATTTTTTGATATGATTAATGAAATAAATGAGTAAAGACACACTTATAGAAAATTTTATCATCTTTTTCAGTATTCAAATAATTAGTAATGAAATGCTTATAGAAATATACGACTATATGAAGCGAATATTTTTTCATTACAGCTTAATTATTTTTTAAAAATTATATTAAAAGCTGTGATTTTTCGAGGTCATTTTTCTCCTCCTATTTCATTCCTTTATTTGTAGGTTTTTATGTTAGAATACTCAGTTTAGGAACTGTGAGGTTTTTTTGGAGTAAGTCTTTCAAGACTATTTTGTTTTTTCTAGCCGGTATTGAATAGCTTATTGGTAGTATATATAAGAATGTTAGAGGAAATAAGCGTCTAACAGAAGAGTGTGGTGACTTAATTGACCGTCGTTCCAATCTGGAAGTTAGACGACATATATGCAATGTGCCGAACCGCAACATATATCGCAAAGCATAATTACCATGGAAGATGGGAATAATATACTTACTTACTACATGAATATTAAGGCAGATCACTATATTGTATTAGGGAGCTCATATATATCAATATCGTATTGAAATATATTGATTACCTAACTAATTTCTATATACGTACCTACATTATATATATATATTATATAATTTATATATATATACTAAGAATGTGAAAGTATGAGTGGTGGTGAAATGAATAGCTTTATTCCACGTGGCACTCTGTCAGTTGGACAGCATTTTCTTCCTTCTGGTCCGGAAACTCTTGATCCCCTAGAGCACTTTAAAAAAACGTTTCTCGGCGCAAGTGCTATTTAATTGGAAATGTCTCAGTTTACCTGTGTGAAGATTATCAACTCAAAACTCAGGTAGTTGAGACGTGTTTTCACCCTGATCTCGGTGGAATTTAGCATCTTCCTTTCCATGCTTAAATCTTCGATAATAGTCATTCTCTAGATCTTCATCAAACGATAGTGTCCTTATAGCAATTTTGAATAATAGAATTCCAATGCTGTGTCTCAGGTAGTCTCGTGTTTCTAATGTCTATTAAATGTTATAGAGGAGATCTGAGCGTGTTGTCATACACCCTACGCTTCGACCTGAACACCTATATGCGAAGATAAGATAGACTGTCTTCAAGTTTCATTTCAGACTGTCGTCGAATTTTTTAGTCCATGTCAT
Source organism: Trachelipus rathkii (assembly GCA_015478945.1). Classification (NCBI taxonomy): domain Eukaryota; kingdom Metazoa; phylum Arthropoda; class Malacostraca; order Isopoda; family Trachelipodidae; genus Trachelipus; species Trachelipus rathkii. Next base: position 12,120 of record JABUQX010078317.1, read on the forward strand.
TCCTCTAACCTTAGAAACACGTTTCAAAGACTCCCACAAGATGTCTGCGTAGAAATTAACATAGACCCTAAGCTTCGTGACTTTGTTAAATTTCAAATTATTAAAAATTGGCGAAAGTAACTAACTAATTTGGATAATTTATTCAGATAACTTCAAAATGACTTAATTTTTGTTAAACCTATCACTTTTGATATATTTCATCGGAGCGTATCAGAAAGCAAATTGATTGTGATACGTTCTTTTTATTAGCCTAAACCTCCATCGACTTCATCTTATATATAAAAAAAATTAATTTTTCTATATTTAGGTTGTTGGCGCAAGGTAAAATAACTGAGTGAAGATACCTGGAAAAGTTCCAAAATTTTCATATATATAGTAAAATATTTTTTAAAATATATTATCAATTTTATATATTTATCTGTTCTCAGGATTAAGGATTTTCAGTATAACTCCACAATTTCTTTAGTTCTTTCAAGCTCTCGTGAGAGAGCAAGAGCACATTATTCTGAAACATATTATCACTACACTATTCTCTATTCTATTCTGCGATTCCTTAGTCATTTATATTACTCTTAACCTGCTGTTTGTCAACACTTATCAAAAAAAACAATTAACACCGCGAACAATGTGCAGCATTTCATATTATATAAATATGGATAGAGTATATTATACAATTATATATTAATAATACTATAATTATATTATCGCATATATATATGTTATTATTCACTTAGTTGATCCAATATAAGAATAGTAATTATATAATTAATAAAGTATATATGATATTATATGTATTATATAATATATATACAACAGTATTAGGTATATATATATATTATATATATTTTATTTCATATACAAGTTAATTTATTTAGCTTTATTTATTAGCACTAAATTGTTATTTCCTCTCTATTTATTAATTTATCTAAAGATAATGACTTAGATATCGGCTAGTAGTAGATGATAGAAATATATAGTTAGCATAACGTAGAGCTAACAAGGATGATTATTCTGTAGGTATATTTAGAGTAGGGATTAAAAAAATGAAGATAAAGTGTACAGAAGAATTTTGTAATTTTATATATAATATATATATATTATATATTAATATAATATATTATAGTTATTATCTTATTGAGTAATATAGTAAAAATATATATAGTAGTATAACGTATATATTTACAGAGGTGAGGATCAATGAAATACCATGTGATCTATACATAAATATTATACATACTTAAAATGTAAAATATTATAATATATGGGACACAAATTAAATATTCATTTTAATATTAATAGTAAGATATAATAAAACTATATACTAATATATAGGACTGGAGAGGAGATCACAAGGGTGAAATCAATTAAGTAATAAATATATAATAATTACAAGATATGTAAAATAATTAGCCTATAATACTTAGTAATATATAAGAAAAGTATAATAATAATACATTTAATTCAGTATAGGGTCTGTATTAAATTTTTAATAGGAAATAGTAGTTTGCCATACAGGTAGTAGTTTTATGTTAGATAGTAATGCGTGATCTATTACACGATAATTTAGATATCATTTTAAGAAAGGATTGAGGATATTATATGTTTAAAATATTTCATTTTGTCTGATAACATATATAGATGATCTATATTTAATAATAAAGCATAGTTAACAACATCATTTCGAATAGATATAGTATAGTCTATATAGTATATATATATTCTATTTATATAATAGAGGTTAAATCGCAGCGATATGATTTAATCCACTCCTAAAAATCTGCCTGTGTGTACCTATTTTAAAAGATACAAAAATCTCCCCCCTCATTCAATGGTTTGTAGTTTGGTTTTTATTTGTCAAGACACATTGTTTTATAATAACAAAGAAAGGGCAAAAAAAAATTTGAATGATAAAGACTAATATGTATTGAGCATTCAAATAGGAGATTGTGTTATTAGAACATGTGTTTTTTATTAAGCATTGAGCTTTAAACAATGAGCGTTATGTAGGTGAAAAATGGACTATTATCAACCGAAGATGATAAGGCGGGGTAAATAGTTTAATAAAAATTATTTATATATTTTTATTTTTAATGTCTATATATACTTATGGTAGAAGAAAGTTTCTTTTGGTTTAACTAGATTAATAAATGGAAAGGCTCTCATAAAAAAACACTTGTTATTTTTATTATGACACTTTGATAAGATGTATAAAGAACTCTTACTTTATAGTAATATGTTATATTCACTGCATATAATGTATATTGGTTATTATTTAAACAAAGGTCACAATAGTTTTTTTATGTAGGTATTTTATTTGTGGCTATGAACATGTCATGGGGAATTGATATAATTGAAGATTTAGAAGGTTCTCTACTATGTTTCTTTTAATTAGGCCATTAGAATGGCAGGAGCAAAGCTGCTTCTACACTAATATATAATAATATATATAGTATTATTCCCGTAATAGTGACCTACTAATAGTGATAGCTATTTCTTATATATCTTATACTACTGATTATTGTAAGTAATAAAGCATAAAATTATATTATGAACTTAATGCTACTAATATTAACTTTATGGAAATTTGAAGATATATAAGGAATATTTAAAATAATGGAATATTCATATATTTATATATATATATTCTTAAATTATGTATTTAATAAATGTACTTTTTAAGATAATAGAAAAACATTATATTTGTTAATCTATTATATTATTTATACTATATTATAATAAATATAGAAAAATAGTTTTATTTTTTTATCACATATATTATATATTTATATTTCAAATTAATTTATATAATAAGGTAATTAATATATATATCAATAATCTTATAAATATAATATATATTAGTCACAACTAAGGCATCATACTTTAACGTTTTAACCATATTAATATACTAGCTATTGATAGATATAATTATTTGAAATTAAAAATTAGTCAATTATTTTGCATTATAAAAAATGTCATAGTCAAATCTCATTTGGTGAAAATTCAGAGGTAAAATTTATTAACTTTTTAATGTTAGTGAGGAGTTTTTTTATTTTATTATTAGTATCTTTCTGGTACTTTTTTTGGGTATGGTAGTTATATTTTATTATTGAGCTAAAACTATCCTATAGATTATTATACCTATACATCAATATAATACTACTTTCACCTATCTGGAAAGAGAAAGAGCGCAGAGAGTTCCCGACATTAGTAAATTGCAACCCCATAAATTACCTGGACTGGGAGAATTATGGTGCAGGAATTCTCATATATAACATATGTCAAGCTGACACTCACACACAAAATACACGAGTTGTAATTTCTTATATTTGTGAAAATGTGTTTCAAATATAGGAGGGTGTGTGAAATAGAAGTGGAAAGCGCGCGGAGCGTCTAGATCCTTCTTGTATCAAAGAGACTTGGTTGTATAATTCCTTTGTCGTGTCTGCTGTCTGTAGAGATTTGAAATTGAGGAAGATTTAGAACAATGGAAGAATGGCGGATGACACTGAGTGAAAAAAAATTGGGACAAACACAAGCGTACTCTTTTCACTTATAGAGGCACGCAAAGGAACACAACCTATCACACTAGATATCAGGCATAAGTATGAGTCTCTTCTATGTGAGACGCATTAATATACAGTAGAAAAGAAAACATTTGTGAATACTCAGAAAGAGAGTGGCAGAAAGGGTCAATCATGATCGCAAAATATTGAGAAATACGGCATAATACTGAGATATAAACATAGCTGTAATACAGATTATATTCTGTTCGAGTGTGTGAGCGAATTACTTTGATATGTATAATGACATAAAGTTCCCGAAGATGAGGAACAGGTAAGGTTTTATGAAGAAGTTCTAAGGTACCTCAGGACATCTAATCTCTTAGAACATTGTTCAGCAATATAAATTGTAATCCTCCCTGGAAAGTTCCTATAGAAAGAACAATATCGTGATTATTGAGAACAAATTTCTGCTTGAGTTGCTTTTTTTGAGGACGAAGATATATTTGGTGAATAAGATATATCGAGTAAAGTTAACGAGAATTGAACTTTAAGAATTTAAACGATCAATCAGATAGCAAAGTATCTGCAGTTCAGTGGATTACATTTCAAATTGTACAGAAATTCAAAAGATTGGGTCAATCGGTATTAGAGTTAAATAGATCACAGATTATCTTATAAACTGAAATCACAAGGAACAGTTTGATTTTTGTAAATGACTGAGAGTGGTTCACCTAGAACAGGTTACATGTAAAGAATAAAGAAAGATACCACAAGAAAGACATATTTCAAAAAAAGGAAAATTTTTAATTAAAAGATAACGAATCAGTTCTATCGAAAGGTCTTGAACTTTGTATAGCGTCATATATGCTCATTTTCATGTAAGTTCAGAAGAACAGAAATCCAAAAGAGATGAAGCATCATTTATTGAAATTGATAAATAGAAAATAAATTAAATGTTTAAATCTTTCAAAATATTCTTTTAATGACTTTTTTAAAAATAATAATAACTTAAAATGAACTGTGGTTAAAAAATGCACAAAATATTCAAGAGTTAAAAGAACCTTGTTTAGGCACTTGTGACTACTGCCAAGATATCAGAACAAAAGAATTTATATGGTTAAGTGACGAAACAATTATCAACGCCCAAAGCAGGAACCATATTCAGAGATAGAATTTTTGAAAAACTACAGAGAGGGTACGTCAGAAACATACTCTCTTTTCTACTTCTTGATAGAGTAGAAATATATTTTAGAAGGAATTAAAAAGTTAGATCATAAAGAATTATAATTAAAATGCAGAGAATTGAGACAAGGAATAGCTCCGGAAAAGTTTTAGTGGAATCAGAGGCAAACGTTTAAATAAAGAATAGAGGTACATTAATGAGGCTTCCAGAGGAAACTGTAGGATGAAGGAATGAAATGTAGAGGTAACAAGAGTTTCACTCTATATAAGAATTTTTAAAAATATATTTTTGTTCGGATAAATATCTAATACACTAATTACTTTAAGAAAAAAATAGAAAATAATATTCATGAAAATTTTAAAATGATGCACAAAGAATTTGTTCCATTCTGAGAGCCATCTGCTGACAATAATTCTAAAACACTCACACTATTACTTAATTGATTCAATATTATTATTTAAGCGTTAAACTGCTTTCATTTAGTGCTAATAATTGGGTCAAGAAGTTAGTTCTTTCTAATTCCTACTCTCGTTAAAATTGGTTTTTAAAGAGGATTTACTTTTATATTTTGAACAAGACCATACCACACATGCAATACAAATTCTTAAGTGAGTCTCCTATAGATATCTTGAAGGAGAATTGAGTTATAAAATATATATGATAATAATAGTTTAAGTGAGATATCCTTCAAACATTATGACATATTTATAAATACTTTTAGTTAATATATATATCTACCATATAACATAATATTCACAATATGCATTAGATCTTCAATAATTACATAAACTTTAAATTTATGAATTCGGTATAATCATCTCACTATATTATATATAAACTATAGCCCATCATACTAAAAGTGGATGTACTATTTCCGTAGTGATTAACCATTTACCTAATTAATACTGTCTCCATTGAGTAAAACAGACTACACACATTAAATATAATATTTATATCACCACATTAGTTTTATATATTATATTTAGTAAATATACCAGCTATTATATGAGTATCTTATAGGCAATATTATTGAGACATTTATACTAGTAATTCCATTGTGAGCTAGACTATGTTAAGTAAATATATACATTATATATATATATATATATTTACTAGAGGTGCTCTTCGAAAGGTTAAATCAATTCTAAAGGCTCTAGGCACGCTAATAAATTAATTATATTATAGTTAATGCACTATACTATGAAGATTCTAGAGGTTGGTAGAGAAAACTGCACATATGCATATTTATACATGCATATAATTAACTGAAATGATTTCATATGCCTTATATTTCCTACCTTTTTTGAAATTATCTACCCACACAATACGGATCCAGCAAATTGTCCGCATTAACGGTAAGAGACCAAAACTCCTACTACTATAACAACACAAAGAACACAATAACAGAAACTCACACTTCTTTCCTCCTTACCCCACATATCCACAAGCAATTACATTACCTTTCAGCAACTATCATACAAATGTAATCATTCTTCCACATTCTTTGGACCCTTCTCAACGAAACAATCCTACACGAATCACCTCAACGAACACAAACAATCGAGTAAATCCAATTTTCTCATACTGTTGTCTTACAAGTTAGTTCACCATGTCTAACTTGGTAAATCATATACTTAATTTTCGCGATGAAACACATGATTTCACCCACCGTAATTGCCAACACAAATATGACCTACTTCAATTACCGACTTCACAACATACTCGAACAATCCCTAACTCTGCTCTCACCAATCATAGATCCACACACACTCACACCAAGATTATACAATGCCGACACATACAGTCCTCTATTTCTATCCACATTGATCACAAACCTTATCCTCTCTTACAAAATTTCTGAAATCCCTTTTTGTAGTTAGCAAACCACTGGATAAACTTCTCAATCTAAACCGATTACCTACACAAGATCCCTATCTAAACAACATTTTAAAACACTCGCCTTTTTTCAAAATCTTTAAAAAAAACTACAATGTTTCAAAATATTTTATTATCTTAATTTTACAACTATATTACTTTTAATGTTCCCTAACGGAGCAAGGCTTGTCTATCGAGCGAGGGCTAACGCCCTCGCTTTGGAGGTGGCTATAATATTATATATATAATTATATATAATATATATATATATAAATATATATATATATATATATATTATCTTGTATCAACACATCTTAAGATATGACGGTATGATTATTTTATATTCAAAGAAGAAATTAAAGAGGAAACACTTGATGATTACCACCTTATCCATTATCAATTAGAGATTTAAATATAATAATAATTAATTTCCTAGGGCCAATTTTTATTACTTAAATATTTGAAAGTAATCATTTGAAATCTTATTTAGAATGAATTTCAAAAATATAAACAAGTGCATGATTGTTGCAAGGAACTTCGACTATTTATCGCGACTTTTTCCAACCGTTGGAATACAAATCGCAGCTAACTTCTATAGAAAAGAGGTGACATGATAGAGAAGACGCAGGAATTCTCATTCAAGTCTATCTCCTATTCTCAGTCTTCTTCGACTAGACTTCGTGCAGTGGCAGCACGATATGTACTGCCTATATCACCAATCTCTACCGTCCTTGTTTCGATATTATCTATACTATATGTGAAATACTACAGTAATTGAGTTTAAATAAGTGCCTTATCAACACTCAATCTGTGCGACACATAATATATAATAAAGTCATGACGTCCTCTTCGAAACTAAACTCAGAGAGAGAATTAAATAAATGAATTTAAAAAATAAAATCAATTTGGAAAGCTCAAAAAAAAGGTAAAGTTCATTTTAATAGAAAATTAAATAAAGGTTGTTTTACTAGGAGACTTCTACTCACGCACCCTATCAGGGCGATCTCCTGTTACCTCGCTTAAGTTTAAGGTCCTTGTTGATCTCCTAAATTTTCCTGGACATTGCCTTAACATTAAACTAGACCTCTCTACAATGAACGTTTTTGATACATACTCTTCTCCTTGTAGAAGATATTTTCCTTTTCTCTCTATTCTCCCAATGGAATTTTTTCTTTAAGTATTCATTATTATTATTTTTTTCATCTCCAGCGGAGCAGCTTTCGCAACTGTCAGCTAGCCACCACGCATCTTGATCCTCTCGAGACCTTTTAACGAAAACTTTCTCAATTATCTCGGCACAATGGTTTCCGGTGCTAGTCCCTAGAAGTTTATACTATTTAAAATCTCACTGTACAAAGATTGAAAGAGTTTTTCAGAGACAAAATCTTCTTCCAATTTGGCCTTGAACTTGTTCCTCAGAGCGCATAAAAAAGCTTACCAACAAAGAAGGAAAAAACGCACTAGGAATCAAGGAGGAATTCAGCAGAAAAAAGTAAAAAGGCAGGTAGGTTGCTAGATGTCCGCCCTGACACCTCCTCCAAAGAGGAAGAGATCATATACAATACTAATAAATACAACCACATAACGTCAAATTATTCATTTCTTCTATAAAGCAGGCTATCTAATTGTTTTAAATTCAGTTCCATAAGACGTCTTGAAAACATGAACATTTTGGTTGCTCCTCCATTTATTTTATTTAACTTTCATATTGTCAAAAGAACAAAGATAACACTTTGTTTACTCTTGGCGGCGTCCTGGTAGGGCGTAAATTATAGGGGTGAGATGTTTGCGGTAGATGGTGTGCGACGAGAAAGAGTGGGTGGATGGGTGGGTGGGCAAGTGGTAGTTTAGTGTGATTTTACAGTGTTATTCTTTACCTTATGTTTTTAAATAATAAACTTTATTTCTTATAAATAGAAATTTAGTTCCTTCTGTTAAGCGACACACAACTGAAGAGGGACCGCGTTGATTTAGGCCGAAAGTCCTATTGTGCTACTCTAAAATTGTTTTATATAATATTTACCACTTAATAGATCTCTCAACACTTCTCTAGTGATTTTCCTTTGACTCTTGATCTAAATTTAATAAGGCATTACTATAAGGAGATATACTTATCTATACTTTCTTAATATATCTTACCTAGTTCTTATATCATAATTTTCTTTATTATTACCTATATAATACTTATTATTAATATTAATTAATAAGAATTACTCGCTAATACTAATAAAATAACTACACGGATTTATTGCATTCTACCTACATATATAGAATAACAATATGTGTGGACGTAGAGAGATTATTAAATATTTACTTATGAAAACATTATATCACATCATATACTCACATCATATATGGGCATAAGAGTTGGGGTTCAATTATCACCTATATATATATATATAGTAATACAGTAATATATTAATGAAGTTCAGTATAAAAATAATATAAATAAGAACGTTAAACCAGTAACTACGAATAGAAAAATAATTACAAATCGCCAAAAAATATAATTATATACAAGTCACCCTCCGTAGAACGGTCTTATAGAATAATAGAACGCGGTCTTGCTAAAACGAGGTTGGTTGGTAAAAGATCATAAAAAGAAAAATTAAAATCACACAAAACATAACCCGAAAAACTTAATAAGTTACGAAATGCTATAAAAATCCAATATACACATACAACGAGAGAACAAATTTTACTATCAAAGAGATGCGTCATTTGAAGATTTATGGCCTAAGTAAACGTATTTAATAATGATTTAATGATACAGGTCAATCCCTTCCCTTCTTTTTCATAACAAGATACCAAAAGCTGGCTTTTAACACAATATACCATTTACATAAAATAATTACACACTAATTGAAAGAATAGCTATGTATTGTGTGGTGCACTTGGGATGAAACGTATTTAAAATAATATATTTTATATTATGTGCACACGCTAACTCAAGTAGTACTTTATAATCGTTGCATCACAATCAAGCAAAAACAAAATCATCTGTCCAATATTTTATGAAAGTTATATTATATAATTTTGAGCTTAAAATATTTTATTTTTACAAGCTAAAAAACTTAGGTATGTCAATGCTTTATAATAAATATGAAAGGACTGATACATTAATGATTAGTATGAAAGAGTATGTATATACTAATACAAGTGTTTTATTAATCACTTGTCACTGTAATTAAACATTAATATCATTGACTTGCATATTTAATTTACACCTTATATATCACATTATAAATTTTAAATAATAAATGATTTTTCGTGATGTGATTTAAATTATAAATCGACGTGTCGCCTATAACGTGGTGTTTCATAAAGTCACAGAGGTAGTCGGAATGCTTAGTATACAACCTGTATATAATATATATATATTAATATAGTATATATATTATTATTAATATTATATAATATTAAATATATATTATATATAATATTATCTATATATATATTATATATATATATTATATAATCAAACACTGCAAGGTAGCTTTTAATCTATGTGAAATTATAGTTATATATTCAGCATTATCGATATCATAACGCTAAAAATGGAATCAATGGAGAGAAAACCGAAATATTCTTTATATTGCTTTAAATCACTTCAGTAAAAACAGACTTATAGTACCTTTATTTATTATATAAAAATTAAAAAGATTATTAAAGGCCAAATACATAATAACAATGCGAAAAAGATTTAAAAACTTCAGAGCCTGAAAATATTTTGAGTATATAAATAATTGTCAGCACTACTAAAATTATATCTCAGATGTTATATTTGAACGAAAAACTATATATAACCCTATCCTATTAAATATCGTAAATAGTCCTGTTATATATCACACTTTAGAAAAGAAAAAAAAACAGAAAGAAGCATAACTAACTTATTCTATCACAAAGGAAAGTTATCGATTTGATTTCTTCTTTCTTTTTTAAACATGTCCAAAATGATCTGACAGGTCTTTAAATCCTTGAGTTCTATTATGACTCATTTTCTCTCCTCCCTTTGTATCTGTGTTATCTTTCGGACAAAATGTTTTTTTTTTAAAATCCTGGTTTTAATTCCCGTATGATTTTCTTCTTTTAAAATTATATTTGTAACTACTGAAGAATTATTAGTTTCCTTTCTACCTTCATCTTCATCATACTTTATATTAGAGCGATCTTTTTACAGCTTTTTCGTCTATTTTCATTATACAGGCGAACCTATTATCCACATCATAAATGTAATTTACGATAATGCCAAGCTCCATTTCATTCTAGTATATTATCTATACCTCAATAAACTATTGAATGAAAGACTTTCCCCCAACACCTCTTTTGAGACTAAATTTTGCTCCCTTTTAAAATGAAATCTGTCGTATTTAATAACAATGACCAACACCCACCAGTCGAATCATTGTTTCGATGTGAATAAATATAGACAATTGACGAGCCTGAATTAATCCGACGAATATATATATTGTGAGCTGACTTAATCATAACACTATTACGTATAATATAATAAGCTACTTCAGTATATATTTAGAATTACCAATTAATAATATGATTACTAGGAAATAGTCATTATGAGTTTAAACTATTTTATATAATAATATAATATAAATTATAATATAATAATATATAATATTAAATATAAAATTCCACACATCATATATAATTGATAAAAATAAATTAATCTATAATATATATATATATATATATTTCTTTATTATAATAAGTATGTTAGTTTATCTGTTTGTCTATAAATCTGTTTGTAGACGAAATGACAAATAATATTAAGCCAAGAAGACAGAAATATGCTTTATATTTACATATATAAACGTATATCCAAAATAATTAAATATAAATAATTAAATAAATATTACTGAATAAATTTAACTATATTTAATAATTATTATATATTAATTATTATATATTATATATATATATTAATAATATATATTAAATATATATATATATATATATGTATATGTATATACATATATATAATATATATATTATATAATTAATAATATAATAATTATATATATATATAAATATTATAAATATTAATATTATATTATATATTAATATATTATATATATATATTTATAATTATAATTATATATATATATATATATATATGTACATATATATATAAATATATTAATAATATAATAATATATATATATATATATATATATATATATATATATTTTTAATATATTATAATATAATATATATATTATAAATATATATATATATATTAATTATATATATATATATATATATATAATATAATAATATATAGTATTAATATATATAGCATAAATTAAAAATAAAATGTTTAAGAGTCATTTTACCTTATCAGGTACCAAAAGAATAAGTAAGAATATAAATATAAGGTATATACTGAGTTTTTCATTACTATACATTAGTAAGAGAAGATATATAACCAAAGTCCTGTGGGTTGAGTCTATTTAGGCTCGACAAAATTTTGCAAGACATCACATTTTTTACTCTCTTCAAGATGTTTCGGCGATATCACGGATAAGGGTCATTGGTACGACAAACTAATGCTACTATAAAATTGATGGGCATGTTGTCAAATATGAGGGCAGTAGTGTTATAAATTTATTTTTGTCTTTAACTAGTTCTGCTTTAAAGTTTGTTTCTGAGAGTGCTCTCTTATTCTCGGAAGTGCGATGAAAGGCTAGAAATATCTTAACTTACTGATATAATTATTTTTTAATCGTTAATATATATTAATCAATATTAATTCAGTAGTGCTTTAAGATAAAATATGGTTTTATTATTATAGGCCTATTCATTCCTAAATCATGAAGAATATATTTCAATGTACAGTACCCTTGAATAGTTTTACGATTTTCAAAATCTTCAATATATCTATTATGATATTTTTTGACTAATTTATATTACCTACCTTTTAATTTATTATATTTTGGTATAACTAATATTTAACTTATATTTATAAATAAATATTTAACTCTAAATTTTCACCTATAAATTTTCATCCTAAATATTAAACTCTAATATTATAATCTTAATAATAATATAATTATATAATATATATATATTATATATATTATTATATTATATATTAATTAATAATTATAAATATATATATATACATAGTATATATTATAAAATTATTAAATAATATAATATTATCATAAACTTTATTATGAAGAAAAAAAAACAGAAAGAAGCATAACTAACTTATTCTATCACACCTCCTAATTCTCTTTTATTGATATTCTTCTATTTCTTTTTTTATATAAAACCTCTAGTATTAAATAATGGTTTGACAGGTCTTTAAATCCTTCAGTTCTATTAAGACTCTTTTTCTCTCTCTACCCTTATAACATTCTCGTTATCAATTTCGCGACACATGTTTTTTTTTTAAAATACTCATATATATATAGCCTAAATAACGCAAATTCTTTTAAAAATTTATATTGATACATACTTAAGAAAAGAATGATAAGTTTCCCAATTACGAATTTTGAATCTGAAAATTGAAATTAGAAGCGATTTATTATTATTTTTATTTTTATTTTTATTTATTTTTATTTTTTTATTATGTGAAAAGCTTTTCCCTATTTTCACTCACCTCATTTTATTTTTATTTATCCTTCGATTTCTGAATAGGTGTGACTTAAGACTTTCCCCCAAAGTCTTTTTGAGACTATTTCTCCTTTTTATGACTTCTAATTTATTATAATAACATAAAAATCATAGTTCGAGCTCGTTTCTTATATATATGAAATAATGCGTGCTAAAATGTAATCGACGATATATTATTATATATTATCGAAATACGTTGAGCACAGGATAAACCACCTATATATACCCTTCTAAATAATAAATCACAACAATAATAAAACACAACAAAAGTGAGAAAGAGACTAAAGGGATGGGAAAAATAATCATTATATACTTATCAATAATATAGGGTATGGGATTATTATATATTCCTGGCTCATATATATATATATCTATCTTATATATATAAATTTCTTTCACTTACTCGATGAGAAAAAATGATAATGTATCCACTTTATATAGCTCATTTGATATAATTATTATATATCATAGTATCAACAAAATAATATTTATAATATATATAATAATATATATAAATGATAATTAGTTATTATTAACATATATTATAATATAGTATATAATAGTCCTTATATATATAATTAATATATATAAACAAATAAATCATAAATTGTTAAAATTAATATCAATTTATATTCATGAGATAAGGCGATATAGAAATAATATAGAAGATTTACTAGTATATTAAAAGTGGGATAGAATTCAATAATAATAATTTATGGAGGATATATATAATATATATATTAACCTTTTAGAAGGTATATTATGTTTATGGTAACTACATAAAGAAGGTATAATAATATGACGACGTGAGTATTGAATGTATGAGTTACCATGATTATTTAGGGACTATAATGTACATCAATTATATGAAAGATAATAAAGAATCTCGAGGCCTGGAATTCTCGAACCAAATGATAGCGGGCGGGCGACGTACAAATAATAATAATTGCATAGTAATGTATAGCTATATAGTGGTCTCACTGTCATATATAATATATATATATATATATATATAATATTAATATTAATATATATAATATTATGTAGTGTATTAATTGGTGATGTGTACCTTATATATACATATATAGGTGAGGGAAACACTAAAAGTCTTTAACCGTTACCACTGTATAAATATAGTCTTTAACTCTTAATATATTAAATTTAATGATTCGGTTGAAGCAATAAAAGCTGAGTTTTTTATTATTTTCGTCGGATAGAGTGTAAATAATACCATGTTAAATATTCTGATTAGGGAAGAGTTAAAGCTTCCTCATTTAATAATCATATACCCATTAGTTATGGCTTTAATGTTATTTAACTAAATTTCGTGAGATCACTAGCCCATATTATATACCATTCACTAAATTTGAGCTAGATTATTATATCAATCATAGTGAGGAACATATTATAAAGAATTACAGTATTTTTAATGATCACTATATGTACACTGTGTCACAAATATTACTATCCACATATAGGAATGATATATATATATGAGAATGAAAGTGTGTAAGGTGAATATTACTATGAAAGACCATAAATAATATTAGTAGGGATATTAAAAGCTTCATAATATATAATATATATATTATATTATATTTAATTATAAACCTGAGGTAAGGCACCAAAGGGGGATTGATGACAGTATAATAAAAGTAGAGAATATGAATATATCCTTACTTTATTATATATCTATTAAAGTACTAGGGAAATAAATAATCTAAAGTAAATTTTTGAATAGTAAATATCATCGGTACTGTGCAGATGCAATAATTTTATATTTAATACAAAAAGAAAAAAAGAAAATAATATGAATAGCCAATTATGAAAATATCATTATAGATTGATATAGTAGTAAGGTAATATATAATATGAGAGAGGATATTATAAGTATATATATATGAATATATATATAATAGGAGGAATAGATGAGTAATGGGATAGTAGTATATAATTATATGAATAAGAAATTATAATAATATAACATCTATATATATCAATTGAATAGAATAGGATAAGATAAAAATAAATATTCACCACCTTATCTGCACCAATACTCCTATGTAAGACGATTGCGAGTCCACCAAGCTTGTCTGCACACCGAAAACACTCGAACAAGTCCCTGTTCCTTCGCCAGAGTACCTCTCAAGCCCTCCAATTAGTACCGAGAAAGACGTCCATTGCTACTCTTTAGCTATTTGCTCCCAAGTAATTGCGTTCACTGTCGCTCCATCTAACTTTCTAATTTTCCTCACAAGCTCTTCCTCTATCTTTATACGGTACTACTCACATTGGTCTATGATATTTTCTGGGCACTTCACGTGTGCTTCCTCTACCATTTCACCAAGGGTTTATCCTTCATGGACAATCGACATCCATACAAGAATCAATTACCACCGCAGCTGACTTTCGCGTGTCGGAATATCACTAATACTCACAAACCACGCTTCACTCTTATATAATATATTACCAAATACCCCCTATAACTTCCTATCATTTCTTATTTATATACCTTATATATATACTCCTGTCATTACTTACTTAATCCAAGTTTTGCAATATATAAAACGTCGAGCATCTTTGACACGCCTCCAACTTTCTCTTTTCTCTTAAAGTGAGTAACACTAAAGGAAGTGATCGAAAAATGTTGAAAATTCGTTTTATTAATAAATTTATGAATAGGTTTGAATTTTTCCAAATTTTCAGCATCTTTCATTTTGTGGCAAAAACTTTTCGCACTATTTGTGAAGAATGATCTTCGAACTCTGTTAGTAGTTGCTTCATGTGTTGTTCATAACTATCTTGTCTTTTAATTCAATTTCTTTTAGTTTGTTTTCAAAAATTTTTGTTCTTCTTTGGTACATTCTTCTTGCCTTTTCTGGTGTTGTTCTTCAACTAATTGCTGAGCTCTTATCTTTTCCTTTCAAAACGAGACTTTATTACCCTTCAAGTTATTTCTTTTTGTTGTGCTTCGATCTTTTACTTCAAACATAGCGATTCTTTATCTGATTTACATTGTGTTTGCGCTTTTAATAAATTTAATCTAGTAGCAGAAATGTGTTTACGATTTGAAACAGAGCATTTCTTACCAATGAATTTACATATTCGAAGCACTATCATCAATTTTTAATTCTTCACTTTGTTTGTTGTTACTTAAACAGCTATTAATTAACTTCAAGAATAAACATATTAATCTCTTCAGCGAGTCTCTATGGCGTTAAAATGACCATCAGTCCCGCTTGTTAGGCGGTGGACAGTCCCACTATTTTTTTCACCCGGTCCCCCTTCTATTTAAAATTACAAAAAGATGTTATTTTATCCTGCTTTTTTCTGAGAAGTCCCGCTTTTTCCCGAGAGATTCCGCTATTTTTTCGCCTTTTCAAATAATCTATAAATAAGTTAATATTAAAATTAATAAACTCTTCCTGGACTGAAATCATACTATGACAGTCAAGACAGAACAATTAAATGTCCAGAGGTTTTGAAAAATGTTTTTTGTTTGAAAATCCGTTGCTGAAGATATAGCTTCATTTATCCTTTCATTCCAGCAGCTTCTTTTCACCAAAGTCGTTAATTGAAGATTGAAGAAGACAAATATATTCAGCTCCAATAAAGAAGTATTGCTAGAAAATACTCCAATATGAAAGGAAACATTAACAAGTGGAGAAATAAGACCATGTGCTTCCTCTGTAACCACATTCGCAGCTATCGATGCTACTTAGGAAGTTATAAGAAGAGCGGAGATAAATTCTTCTGAGGCAAAGACCGTAAACGAAAAATAGTTGTGGAATTTTAATATATTGTTTGAAAGAGTACTTGATCAGTCGTCACTTACATTCCAGATTTTGAATTTATGGATTAGATTTCGAAAAAGAGGAAGTTATGTTGCTCCACAAATTTTAAAAACGATGGACATTTTGCCGTCAGGGAAAAGAGCGTTCTTTTTGGACCGCAACGAATGATTCAGATTCTTCTGTTTTGAGAGTTTACATGTTCGAACCAAATAATAGACAGAGAAAAGTAGACGAATGGGATGCTTCGAATCAAGTAACAGACAAACGGTGAGTAGAAGTATTTACTATTAAAATACTTCAGATAAATTCATTTTTAATTGATTATTTATTCATTATTTATTTATTTTACTAATTAATTTCTAATATTTATTATTTATATAATATAACATTCATTATTTTAATTAATTAACTATTTATATTTGCGTTATTTATTAGATAATTAATAAGTATTGTTATTAATATTATTTATTAATTAATACAAAATATTATTTCCTATTTATTCCTTAAATTATTTATTTTAACAATTGATGGAATTCTAATCCTTCTTCAAAATCATGATTACAAAATTCAACTTCCCAAAGCCCCCGGCAATAAAGACTTGGCAGTTCTGGTTTTAAAACAACTTTCGTCCGCTTCCGTTCCAGACCGGAAAGAATCGGAGTTAAATTATCGGCTGATTTTGTACATTTTCTTCATAACCACGGAAAGCTCCCCCGACGGATAGTATACCGTAAAGAATATTAACTGTTATAATATTTCTCGAATGCAAAGACAGACTTTTTGGCAACTCTTCCTGCATTAGATGAAATGGACTTGCCCATCAAAGTAGATAGTTAGTAATATTTATTATTCAAGGGAAATATTTCTCTGATTGAGCTAAATCTAATGGAGTTTGGAAAAAACTAATTGGTAAAACGTAAATATTGTTAGTTCCTCACACAAAAAAGTACTCGATTAGCTCAGTTAAACTTTATATTACATTAAGTGCTCACACCAAAGTAGAATCCGTTACAAAAAATCTCCTCTTGACGCGGGACTTCATTAGATTTCTGTATTATGTTTTTAGTTCCCCGAGAAAATTTCAAACAATAAAAATACAAACAAACAACCTAAGACGTTGCCTTACACTATCGAGCGTTCAGCTACTGGATTAGTTAGAATTAAAATGGGAGAAACTTTCATTCCCCTAAGATCTTACAATTGATGGTTCCAAAGGTTCTTTTTTTACAAAACTCTTTTTGTTACATTTAATAAGTTCGTAAACGTATAAATAATTATATATGTTTGTTATTTTTATAAGCGTATACGCCACTTTTCACTATCAAATAATCACATGACCCTTAGTTTAGTATTTTTGCAATCAATTAATTACGTATTACAATAATTTTTCATCTTACCAAAGACCTTTTACAAAATTTTAAGATAGTTCGCATAACATTATCACAGATTTTCTGCGTTACTCACAAAATCATAAAGTAAAATTCATACCATGTACGCCCATAGTTCTCAACATAACTCGTCCTATACTTCAGAATCTCTAAATATGCTTCTTCACAATTAAACCTCATAGGTAAATCTACTTCACAATTAAAACCTCTGAACTTTTATACATTTAATTATAACAAAAATTAAACAAATTCGTTTTGCCCGTAATTTCCTTAATTTACAAGAGCCCCCGTATAACTATAGAACCCGGGCGTGAACAATATACTTTAATAAACGTAAACAAAAAATATTCCTCCTCTCTTATAATAATTCCAGAACAATATTCTCTCGCATATCGCTATGTTAAAAGTTGCTGATTAATGACGCGACAAAAGCTCTCTCCTTTTTTTTGAATATTTTCCTTTTTTTTTCAGCTTTTTATTGTGAATAAATTAAATTTTACATTAAATAAGAGTACTCTTCATGGCATTTTTAAACAACGTCTCATTTATCTTCCAGATTAGTATCAGCCTTAATCTTTCAGGTGTAATGCTGCAGTGTTCTTTTTTATTGTATTTATTTTTTGTTTTTTTATATTTTTTTTTTTTTTTTTGACGAATATGTTTCCAAATATGTTTCCTTCACAATAGTTTGGTACCGTTACGTCGATGACGTTTTTCACTTATTTCAAAGAAACATAATAACATAATAACATCATATTAACTTTATTAAACAACCTTTGACGATAATTAAATTTATCAATTGAAATAAGCAACAATACACTAATTCAACTAATGAGGAATTGCACATTTCTTGGAGTGATTAGGAAGTTATCTCCTTCATGTTAATATCATTCTTCTTATCTACCTGGTTATATTTAACGTTACATTTCCATGTGGTTTAATATCGGCCCGATTACCTCATTTTCACCCAAAGATTGCCCTAGTCCTCAGTATAATCGTCCTTTTCCTTCGGTTTTTCGAACCCTATGTAGTCTGACACCATCCTGAAGGCTGAACAAATTACTTAAAACATTTATATATGAATAATTATAATATAAATATTATATAATATTTATATTATATTATAATCTATAATATTAATTTATAATTTCTTTCCGAACCCCATTTTTTGCTTGGGAAACGCAGCTCCATATTCTACAATTTAGTATTTTTTTGAAAATTGACCTTCAAACTGGGGAAAATAGCACATAAAAATGGGGTCTATCTACGCGCAAAAATTTAGTCAGTAGTTTTTTGATTTTTTTGTGAAATCTTAGAAAAAATTTACATAGCTAAAAAAATAACTAGCAACCCTATTTATATTTATATATAAGCAAATAACTATAAAATGAACACATGACTAGCAAGCCCAAGATAATAAAACCCAGGTAATATTTTTTTATATATATATATATATTATATATTATAATATATATACTAATATAATATTATATATATCTCAAATTATATATTATTTGTATAATATATATATATACTAATAATTATTCTGGATAAAAGAGATGAAGAAATCATTAATAAGATGCACGAAAAACTAATTTGAATATATATAAAAAAATGAATTATTAATAGTTAATGTATGCTTTATATTTAAACACTAAAAATAAAAGATAGGCACATAAATTATCAGAAAATGACCAAATTTAGCCATTATTTTACATAAAAAGTTTCAATCTTAATAAGATAGGTAGTTTTGTAAGAAGTTTGAACTATTCTTTATGAAGCCTGAGATACAACTCATCCACTGTAATATATAAATGGTAAATTTTACCAAACTTAAATACAATTGGTATAAAGTTCCTGCTGTACAAGTGTTTAAGATTAATCCTTTTTGTTATCTACAAGGTGTACAAACATAAGCGTGCTTAGAGTGATGTGTGAGATGTGGTTGTGTGTGTGTGCTGTGTGCTGTAACCGCGTACTTAACACTCATTGATGTGAAAATCTCAAATAGAGTGTGTATGTGTGCAGCAAGAATAAAAAAACTCATGCATATCACGAATAAGTACCTATATTTACTTACTCTTCTGTAAAATCGCGCAGCAAGGCACACAGAATGAATTGATAAATATTGTGGTACACAGTCATCTCACGCACCGCACAAGAAATTGAGAAAGATGGTGTTCGTTAAGAATAGCACCACACGCAACCGCACCCGCAACCGCACGCCGCACACCAGCACCGCACACTAAATAATTTAATATTTTGGGCCAACATTCCTGTGTAATGATTTTATAATTCCATTTCTTTATTTACTTTGTCAAGAATGCTCTTTGCTGACGTGGCAAGGTGGGTCAGTGTGCGTCCAAGCCATCTTGAGCAGATGATTAACAACTTACTGCTATAACGAGATCACAAGCGGACCTCAAACAGGAAGAGCCCGAAATGCAAACAATCAAACTTTATCACACATTCAGTTCTCCTTTTTTTTATACTCTAAATATTAAACGAATATGTATACTAATCATTAATACTAAAAACTATTCAAAATAATAAATAATAAATAATAAAAATCATATAATAAATAAAATAAATAAGATAAATACAACAAGTAAAATAAAATAAAATAAAATAAATAAAACTTAAATAAAATAAATAAGTAGAAAATAAATAAAAATAAATACAAATACATTTCAAATAAAATTGAAATAAAATAAAACATTAGTCAATAATAAGGTTAGCCACTTTCAGAAAGCAATACCAAAAAATTCAAAGTACCGTAAAAAATCATAAGAGTAAAATATTTACAAATACATAAAAATAAAGATTACAGTTAAAGTAAAATAAAATACACATTAAAAAATACTTAATCATAAATATGCTAAAATTCTAATGTTGTATTTATAATCAAGTTATTTCATTTATTTACTTAATACAATTGTTTAATACTTTTATTATTATAATATTTAATCAATAAATTAAAGGCTATGATGAATTTTAGTTAATTCAAACTTAATCTATAAGGGTATTATTAGATAATCTCAAAAATAAAAGAGTTACTTCCTTTATGATCACAGGAAAGAATTTATTTACATGTTTGTAATCTATCAAGACTTTTTTATTTTCCATTGATCAATATCCCATTTTATAAATTACTTTATTAGTTAAACAATCAAAGCAATTTGTAAGGTTATTCTATAACCCCCTATACCCTTATAGGGAACTTCTAATATTCAAATCTTCTAAATTTTCAAAAGTTCGTGCAAAATAAGTTGGTGCAAAGTTTGGTTTTAAAACATTTCGTCGCTTCCGTCGACCGGAAAACGGATTAAATTTGCCTTTGTCTTCAAACCGGAAGCTCCGACCGGATGTAATACGTAAAGAAATTACTTTACGTCGAAGAAATGAAACTTCTGCATTAGTGAGATCATTTGCAAAGTGATTAGTAACTTTATATTAGGGGGATAGTGATTGCAATTTAATGGGAATACGATGTCAAAACTTTGTATTCAAAAGTGAATAAAACTTTATAACAGCAAAGTGATCGCAATCTCTACACGGAAAATAGATTTCTGTTTATTTTTAGAATCAATTTCACAATAAATAAAACAAAAATGACGTTGCTTAACATGGCGTTAGCTCTGTTAGTAGATTAAAATGAACTTTCATCCCTTAAATCTTACACTTGTGGTGTTCACAAAGGTTCTTTTTTTACCAACAACTCTTGTTTGGTACTACTCTATATTTTATGTTATCTTCCACTAATAAATAGTTTGTGTATTTTTATAACAGAATATCACCAGCTTTTATCTGCCTATCAAGTAATTCACACCATTTTGAACCTTCATTTACTCATTTGTATGTGAAAAACGCTCCACTTTAAATATTTTCCAAATGATTGTCACCTACCACAAAAAGCCTTTTACAAATTATTAAAAGCGCCATAGCCCTTCCTACATTATCCAGATTTTGCGTTATCTATACCCACAATTCATAAAGAAAACATACCATACGCCCCATAGTTTCAAACATAAACTGCCCATTAACCTCAGATCCTTTCAATAACTGGCTTTCAATATCACAATTAAAAAACCAATCCTCAAGGTACATCACATTCCCAAACATTAAAAACCTATACTGAATTTGCATTGTTTATTAACATGTTAATTCTCTCACTCCAACAAAATTACAATCTATCACACACTCTCGAAGGTAGTTATGTTCAGTTTTGACCGCTATTAACATACTCAAATCACCATATAATTTTATCTCTCGCACAAGGTCCACCGTACAACTTTACATGTATACCTATAGAACGGCTCGATAATGAGAGCTCATATTATTACGTAACAATTCTATCCTCTCTCAAGCATAACACCTTTCGCTATTTTGAAACAATTAGTTTCTCCCCCTTGATCATTCCTTTTTCAAACTTTTCAAGAAAATTTTACAAAACAAAACCTCATCCCCACTCTCACTAATCATTTTCAATATCTCTACACAGTCTTTTAGCCATGTTCTCATGTGTGCTTCTCAAAGTAAAACGAAATTGTGACACTTGATTTATTACACAAGAAAAATAAATTTCCTTCTCACATAGTTTGCGTACTGTTCCGTCAGATGATGAAAAACGAGATTCTTTGTGTTTAACTTATTCAAGAACATTCATAGAATAGCAATATGACAATCATTTACTTTGTATTAACAAAATTCAACACTGAAGATATTACATTTACACATGAATTAGCAAACAATATTAACACAATATAATCATAATTTGGGATTTACACATTTCTTGGGGTAAATTGATTCACAATTATTTCCTTCATTAATATTTATGTAGCAAACTGCAAAAAATTAATTCATTCACATTGGAAGTTTTAATTGACTGCCATGCGGTTTTGACTTCTTGAGGTTCAGATCCTCAATAATAATTAAAAGTCTTTTGCTGGAAAGCGCATTCTACTTCTACTAATGAAAACAAATCTGAACGACTGTATTAAAAATACAATAAAAAAACATAAATATATAATATATAATATATTTATAATTAATATTATATATTAATATAATATATTATATATTATTATATAGTAATATATAATATACGTATATACATATATATATATATATTATTTAAATATTTTAATATTACTAATAAGTAATATTATATATATCTATATATTTAATAATATTATAATATACCTAATTAATATATATATATATTTAAAAAACATTTTTATATATATATATAATATAAGATATATATATATTATATATATGTATAGGCTATATATTTATATACATAAATATTTGAGATAGCACAAAAGACAGATATTGTTATAATTAATCATCTAAGATAGATATAATAATTAATTACTAATAATATTATACATAAAAGATGAAAGAAATATTTACATAGAACCATGTTAAAATATCAAATTATGAATAAATATAGATAAAAAGAATTTAAATAAAAAAATTTTAAATAAAAATAAAAATAAAAATAATGAAGAGTTAAAATTATGGATTATATAGATTGTTCTTAAATTATTTAAACTAGGAAATAAAAAGTTTTTAAGTTTGACAAAATGATACGAAATTGATTGATTATATTATCGCAAGATTGTAAATTCTAGGTGGTAAAATTTAACCCGAATTAATATTCATTGGATGGTTTCTGTGATAATAAGTGTTATAAGTTCTTTTTGTAATCCTCAATAGAGTGTACACATAAGTGTGTGTGTGTGTGTGAGTGTATATTACACATATATTATGTGATGTGTTAAGTGTGTATCACACTATATATATTTGTACACAGCCCGTGTAGTACACAGTGTGTAAAAATCCTCAAAGAGTGTGTGAGCAAAAAACACTTCAACGATATTAAACTTTATATTTTGTAAATCGACGCGCAGGATGTTTAATTGTACACAGCAATCATCACGCACCGCACACGATTAAAGGATTAGGTGCTTACGTACTGACACACTCACTCAGGCACGCTACCCACCGCACCGCACCCGCACGCACTAAAATTAATGAGGTTACCTGTATTTTTTATCTCGCTGAAAGTAACTTACTTTCTGTGTCTTTCTTGTCCAGCTTTTTTTTCGTGACGTGGCAAGGGAAGGTGTTCCGAGCACTATTGGACAGGTGATTAACAATCTTTACTTGCTACGGATCCAAGTCAGACCTCACAGTAGAGCCGAATGACAATCAACATTTATCACACATTCAGTTCTCTTTTTTTAATAACTCGCCATTTTATTACCAAATATTTACTAATCATCATTAATTATAAATATCAAAGAATATAAATAACTATAAATAAACAAATAAAATAAAGTAAAAATAATAATAAATAAAATTAAAATATAATCACTATAATTAAAATAGATAAATAAATAAGCAGCTGATCATGATTATTAATATAAATAATAAAATAAATAATCAATCAAAAAGTCCATAAATAGTAAAGATTAAAATAGATGATAAGAGTTTAAATAAAACCTAATAACCTACATACCTTAAACAAAAAATTGAAAGCTGTAAATAATATATTAAAATACTCAGATAAATTCATATAACTAATACATACTAATTATTTATCTAGATTCAGATTTTGAATTTTTTTTCGATATATTTATATATTATGTATGTAATTTATATATGATTCATTTGCATTTCTAATTACTTATTTTAATCTATATATTTCATTTTATATTATTGACTTTTTTATTATTATGAATTAAATTTATTTATATTTATTTTTTGCCATGTAGCTACTTTATTTATTTATTTATAATTTATCTATATAGGCTTTTATTTATTTGTTATATATTTAATATTTTATTTATTTTATAAGTCATTTCTTCTTATATATTGTCAGACAAGTTATATATTATTGATTGGTATCATTTATTCAAATATTCAAGATTAGTTAAAAAAATAAGGAGAAACTGAATGCTTAGTTGATAATAAAGTATTGATTGTCTTCTCAGGGCCTTCACTGATTGGAGGTCGTCATATGATTCTACCGTATATGCCAAGTAAGGTTGTTAATCACTCAGTTTCATAAGTGGCTGGGACACACCTTCCCTTGCCACGTCTCAGCAAAAAAAGCATTCTGACAAATGAAAGTAGAAAGTAAAAGTAATTACTATTTTTAATCTCTCTAAACGGATCATAATTTTGATGTCTCAGTGCGGTGCGGTGCGGTGCCGTGGGGTTGCGGTGCCGGGGTGTGGTGCTGTACTGAGCACTCATAATTTCTTGTGCGGATGCGAGATGCTGTGTTTACATATCAACATCCTGGTGTGTCCAGCTGCATGAGATAATTACAAAATATTAAAGATTATATCAGTGAAGTGTTTTTTGGCTTCCAAACAACTTCATGAGGATTTTTTATACATGATGTTAAGTATCAGGAGGGTAGTGTTACATCAACACACCCATGAAACACACACACATCAACACACACATCACACTATGTGTAACCTTAAGGGTTTTGCTCCTGTAATATCTTTACTAATATACAGTAAAATCCTCTGATTTTTAATCACTCATTTTATTTTGTATCTGTTAAAGCAGTAGTACCATAACTTTTATATTTTGACATCAGTAACAATAGAAACAGGGTTTTCTAACATATCCTTTAATTCTTTACAATTCTCATTCAAGTTTTATATATATAACTATTTTGATGATATATCTTTAAATTTTATACCATAACTCTAGTTTTCTTTCTATTAAATACTTCTGATCTGCTTTCATATTAAATCATAGATGTGATACTGACCCTGATATAACACTTGATATAATTCTTTTTATACAACCTTCTATGTTTAAACTATCATCTTACTTTAGTAACTTATATATATATATATATACCGATTATATAATATACTATAGGTATATATATATATATTTATATATATATATATAGGCTCAATTTTGTTACGTATATAGTATATACTTATTATATATATATATATATACTATTCATACTACTAAACTATATATAAATAATTAGATATATATTACTATAAATTGAACTTCCTTAATATATAGTATAATTATATACTATATACTATATATATAATATATATTTATTAATATATATATATATATATATATATATATATATATATATATATATATAAATGTTTTTTAATGTTTTAATTTCAGCCTTTAGATGTTGAGGACTACATAGTTCAAATGCGCGAAGGAAAAGATTACTGAGGACTGCAATTTTTGTGGAAATGTCATGGGCCGAAAACCAATGGATGTATGAATGATTTGCAGTTGGCTTACAGTAAATATTAAATGAAGGAAAATTGTGATCAGTCCAAGAAATGTGTAAATCCAGATAGTTAATTGTGTTATTGTTTGCTATTTCAATTGTAAATTTAATATCTTCAAGGTTGTTGTTAATAAAGTTAAAGATTGTATTTGTATTTATGTCCTTTGGAATAAGTGAAAAAACGTCATCGACGTAACGGTACCAAACTATGGAAGGAAATTTTGGAAAAATATGGTAAATTTCTATTAGCTCCATGAAAACATTGCTAAAAGCCGGAGATAATGAAAATCCCATGAGGTTTGTTTGTAAAATTTTTCTTGAAAACTGAAAAAGGAATGATCAAGGGTGAGGTAAACTAATTGTTTCAAAATAGCGAAAGTTTGTTGTAGAGAAATATTGTTACGTAATAAATGATGTTCGTGCAGTTCTATGGTATAATTTACGGGGACCTTTGTGAATAAGGAAACTAAGTCAAAACTGACAATATTATAGTTCGTGAAATTTTTGTTATGAATTAAATGTATAAAATGTTCAGAGTTTTTAATGTGTGAATGTGAGATGTTACCTATGAGGGGTTTTAATTGTGAAGAAAGCCATATTGAGAGATTCTGAGTAATGCAGTTTATGTTTGAAACTATGGGGCGTAATGGTATGTTTTCTTTATGAATTTTGGGTATAACGTAAAATCTGGATAATGTAGGAAGGTATGCTTTAAATTTTTGTAAAAGGTCTTTTTGTGTAGGTAAAATTTTGGAAAGAGATTTATTGAAGGAAGTTTGAGAAGGTTTTATGGGATTATTGCTTAAGGGGGTATATATTCGTGTCCTCAAGTAAGTTATGAGATTTTGTGAGGTAATCGTTAGTGTTTAGGGGAACTATATTATTACCATTATCGGAATCTATGGTGAACAACACAAGTGTAAGATTTAAGGGATGAAAGTTCATTTTAATCTACTAACAGAGCTAACGCCATGTTAAGCAACGTCATTTTTGTTTTATTTATTGTGAAATTGATTCTAAAAATAAACAGAAATCTATTTTCCGTGTAGAGATTGCGATCACTTTGCTGTTATAAAGTTTTATTCACTTTTGAATACAAAGTTTTGACATCGTATTCCCATTAAATTGCAATCACTATCCCCCTAATATAAAGTTACTAATCACTTTGCAAATGATCTCACTAATGCAGAAGTTTCATTTCTTCGACGTAAAGTAATTTCTTTACGTATTACATCCGGTCGGAGCTTCCGGTTTGAAGACAAAGGCAAATTTAATCCGTTTTCCGGTCGACGGAAGCGACGGAAATTGTTTTAAAACCAAACTTTGCCAAGCTTATTTGCCGCTTTGAATTGAATTTGAATTCAGAATTTTGAAGAGATAGATTCATCAAGTTGTTAATAATAAATAATTTATAAGGGATATATAATGAAGTAATTATTTTGTTATTAATAATAAATAACTAATTTATAAAAAATACTTTATTAATTATTAATAATACATTATAATTAGTTAATTAATAAATTCATCAAGAGTTTATTATTGATAATATTAATAATAAATATTAAAATTAATTAGTAAATAAATGAAATAACTGATTAATAATTAGTTTAATAGAATTAGAATTTATCTGAAGTATTTTAATTTATTATTTACTTTACGTATCTTTATTTATGTATGTAAATTTATTATGATTTATTTGCATTTCTAATTACTTATTTTAATCTTTTATTTATTTATTGACTTTTTTATTTATTTATTTATTTTATTTATTTATTTATTTATTTATTTACCTACTTATTTATTTATTTATTTATTTATTTATTTATTTATTTATTTATTTATTTATTTATTTATTTATTTATTTATTTATTTTTTTTATTTATTTATTTATATTGTTGATATTTATATTAATGATTAGTAAATATTTGTTAATATTTAGAGTATGAAAAAAAGGAGAACTGAATGTGTGATAAAGTTGATTGTCATTCGGGCCTTCCTGTGAGGTCGCTTGATCTCGTAGCGGTTAGTTGTTAATCACCGTCAAGTGGCTGGGACCACCTTCCCTTGCCACGTCAGCAAAAAGCATTCTGACAAAGAAAGAAAGAAAGAATTACTCCAGATAATCAATGCAGGACCTCATATAATTTTAGTGCGGTGCGGTGCGGTGCGGTGGGGTGCGGTGCCGTGTGGTGCTGTACGAGCACCATTCATTTCTTGTGCGGTGCCGTGAGATGCTGTGTACAATATCAACATCCTGGTGCCGCGCGATTACAAAATATAAAGTTATCGTGAAGTGTTTTTTGCTCACACACTCTTTGAGGATTTTTACACAGTGTAGTACACGGGGTGAACACACACACACACACACACACAACACACACACCACACACACATATTACACCTTTTGGGATACAAAAAGGATATCTTAACACTTACACAGATGAATGTTATAAGTTTTTGGTTAAAATTTACCATTTATATTTACAGTGATTGATTGTATTCTCAAGGGGCTTCAAGAAGAAAGTCTAAACTTTAAAACTTTTTTATTTTATTTTTTAAATTCATGTTTTAAATTTTTTTTATTCATATTTTACTTCTTTCATTATTTTTATTTTTTATTTTTTAAAATGATTTTTTTTTTAAATTCATTTTTTATATATATTTCAAATTAGTCTTTCGTGGTATCTTCTCCATTTTCTTCATTGTTTATATCCCAGTAATATTATTTGTATATATATATATAATATAGTTATTATATTAATTTATATATATTTATACAATATATTTCTCACATTATATTTTTAATATATATATTTAATTATATATTATATAATATATATATATATAGAATAGTATAGTATATATATAATATATGATATATATATATATTATATATAATTTATATATTATTCATATCTATTATATCAATATATATATTAGTATATATATATATATATATTAAAGTATTTTTAATGTTTTAATTTCGCCTTTAGATGTTGATGACTACATAGTTCAAATGCGGCGAAAGGAAAAGATTTACTAGAAAGACATGCAATTGTTGTGGGGAAATGTCATGGGCGAAAACCAATGATGGTATGAAATGATTTGCAGTTGGCTTACAGTAAATATTAAATGAAGGAAAATTGTGATCAGTCAAGAAATGTGTAAATCCAGATAGTTAATTGTGTTATTGTTTGCTATTTCAAATTGTAAATTTAATATCTTCTGCCATGTTGTTAGATGCTAATGGTTGTATTTGTAAATTTATGTGCTTTGAATAAGATCTTGATCGACGTAACGGTACCAAACTATGGAAGGAAATTTTGGAAAAATATGGTAAATTTCTATTAGCTCCATGAAAACATTGCTAAAAGCCGGAGATAATGAAAATCCCATGAGGTTTGTTTGTAAAATTTTTCTTGAAAACTGAAAAAGGAATGATCAAGGGTGAGGTAAACTAATTGTTTCAAAATAGCGAAAGGTTATTGTAGAGAGATATTGTTACGTAATAAATGATGTTCGAGCCGTTCTATGGTATAATTTACGGGGACCTTTGTAAATAAGGAAATTACGGCAAAACTGACAATATTGTTAATTTTTGTTATGAATTAAATGTATAAAATGTTCAGAGTTTTTAATGTGTGAATGTGAGATGTTACCTATGAGGGGTTTTAATTGTGAAGAAAGCCATATTGAGAGATTCTGAGTAATGCAGTTTATGTTTGAAACTATGGGGCGTAATGGTATGTTTTCTTTATGAATTTTGGGTATAACGCAAAATCTGGATAATGTAGGAAGGTATGCTTTAAAATTTTGTAAAAGGTCTTTTTGTGTAGGTGAAATTTTGGAATAGAATTGGACGTTTTTCAAATAGAAATGAGTAATGAAGGTTTCAATGGTGATTAGTTGATAGGTGATAAAGTGGTGGATAGGTTGTTATTAAAAATACAAAACTATTTATTAGGGAAGATAACTTATTAAATGTACAAAAAGAGTTGTTGGTAAAAAAAGAACCTTTGTGAACACCACAAGTGTAAGATTTAAGGGATGAAAGTTCATTTTAATCTACTAACAGAGCTAACGCCATGTTAAGCAACGTCATTTTTGTTTTATTTATTGTGAAATTGATTCTAAAAATAAACAGAAATCTTTTTTCCGCGTAGAGATTGCGATCACTTTGCTGTTATAAAGTTTTATTCACTTTTGAATACAAACTTTTGACATCGTATTCCCATTTAATTGCTATCACTTTCCCTTAATATAAAGTTACTAATCACTTTGCAAATGATTTCACTAATGCAGAAGTTGCAGTTCTTCTACGTAAAGTAATTTCTTTACGTATTACATCCGGTCGGAGCTTCCGGTTTGAAGACAAACGCAAATTTAATCCGTTTTCCGGTCGACGGAAGCGACGGAAATTGTTTTAAAACCAAACTTTGCCAAGCTTATTTGCCGCTTTGAATTGAATTTGAATTCAGAATTTTGAAGAGATAGATTCATCAAGTTGTTAATAATAAATAATTTATAAGGAATAAATAATGAAATAATTATTTTGTTATTAATAATAAATAACTAATTAATAACAAATACTTTATTAATTATTAATAAATAATGCATTATAAATAGTTAATTAATAAATTCATCAAGAGTTTATTATTGATAATATTAATAATAAATATTAAAATTAATTAGTAAATAAATGAAATAAATGATAAATAATTAATTAAAAATGAATTTATCTGAAGTATTTTAATTTATTATTTACTATACGTATATATATTTATGTATGTAAATTTATGATTTATTTGCATTTCTAATTACATATTTTAATCTTTTATTTATTTATTTATTTATTTATTTATTTATTTATATTGTTAATATTTATATTTAGGATCAATAAATACTTGTTAATATTTAGAGCATGAAAAAAAAGTATTGAAGGTATGATAAAAAGTTGTTTGTCATTCGGGGTTTCCTGCGCGGTCGCTTGCTCTCGTAGCAGTTAGTTGTTAATCACCGTCAAGTGGCTGGGAACACCTTCGATTGCCACGTCAGCAAAACGCCTTATGGCAAAGAAAGAAAGAAAAAATTACTCCAGATAATCAATGGAGGACCTCAAATAATTGTGGTGCGGTGCGGTGCGGTGCGGTGCGGTGCAGTGCTGTGGAGTGTGGTGCGGTACGCTACGTGCACCACACATTTTCTGTGCGGTGTGGTAAGATAGTGTGTACAATATCAACATCTTGGTACAGCCGAGCGATTACAAACTATAAAGTAACCATGAAGTATTTTTTGCTCGTATCGTGGAATGCGATGCAAAGGGATGACTTGTGGTGCGGCGCAGTGTGGTGGTGAGAAGCAGTGTGGTAATGTGCTGTGCGGAATTTGTGCTCGAACTGCTGGTGCGGTGTGGAATAATCCGCTGATCAGCCAACACTATTCTCAGTATCCGATTTCTAAACAACCACTAAAAAAAACAAGAAAAAAAAAATTCATTGGTACCTGTAAAAAAAAAAAAACTAGGAAGAAGTTCGTACTAAGATGTAAGTTACAACGGGCTTTCACCAACAAACACTATATATATATATATATATATATATATATATATATATATATATATATAATATATATAATATATAAATATATATATATATATACTGTATATTCATTATATATATATATTATATATATATATAGTATATAATATATATATACTATAATTATATATATAATATTAATATATTATATATATATATATATATATATATATAATATATTATATATATAATATATATATATATATATATACAGATATATATCATATATATATATTATATATATATATATATATATTAAATAATATAAATATTATTTA
Organism: Trachelipus rathkii; assembly: GCA_015478945.1. NCBI lineage: Eukaryota > Metazoa > Arthropoda > Malacostraca > Isopoda > Trachelipodidae > Trachelipus > Trachelipus rathkii. The sequence goes on from JABUQX010078317.1 coordinate 44,676, forward strand.
TATATATATATATTAAATATATATATAATATATATATATATATATAAAGAAAGAAAAAAAGCTTTAGATCTAAAATTATTAATGAAGTTTGTCCTAACTTTGCCTATAAATATTTAATAGAAAAAAGTTTGCCTATTTACTTTTTCTTTCACACACTCTTTGAGGATTTTTACACACTGTGTAGTACACAGGGTGTACATACACTATGTGTATACCTTTTGAGACACCAAAAGGAAATCTTAACACTTACACAGGAACTTTCCAATGTATTAAGTTTTGGTTAAAATTTACCATTTATATTTACAGTGACTGATTGTATTCTCAAGGGGATTCAAGAAGAAAGTCTAAACTTTAATATTTTTTATTATTTTTAAAATTTATTTTAGAAAAAATTTTTTTGCCTATTTTTATTTTTAGAATTTAATTTTTTTAGTTTATTTTTTTTATTTTTTTTATTCTCCTAAGAATATTATTTAAAACAAATATTTCTGAATATTTTTATTTTTAAAATATATTTTTTTAAAACTTTTATATTCTCATAAAAATGCTATTTTAATTTTTTTTTAATATTTTTATTATTATAATTTAAGTTTTATTTAATTTATATTTTTAATTTTTATATTCATAAAATTCATCTTTTTGGTATTTTTTCTTTAATTTTCTAAAATAGTTTTCCTTTTTTAAATTCAAATTTTTTATTTTATTATTTAAATTTTATTTTTTAATTCATAAAATTCATTTTTACCATTTCTTTTTAACTTTATAATATTTAAAACAAATATTTGGTCGTATTTTCTTCAAATTTTATTTTATACTTTTTTATCACAAAATATGATTATTATTATTATTATTATTATTATTATTATTATTATTATTATTTTCTTAGTGTGTGTGTGTGTGTGTGTGTGGTGTGTTGTGTTATGTGGTAGTTGTGGTTTGTGTGTTGGTAAAGTGTGTAGGCGACAAATAGTATTATTAACTCGTGACATGTGGACTGTATGTGTGTTTGTGTTGTGTGTGTATTTTGTCGGCTGTGTGTGGTGTAGTCTGTGTGTGTGTCTGTCGTTGTGGTGTGTGATCAAGCTGTGACTTTTAGCCGGTAGTATGTGTGGTAATTGATGTGTGTGTGGTAGTGGCTATGTGTGTTTGTGTTGATGGGTTTGTGTTTGTGTATCTTTGTGCGCGAAAGCAAGTGTGTATATTGTTGTGTGTGTGTGTGTGTGTGTGTGTGTGTGTGTGATGTGTGCGTGTGTGTGTGTGTGTTGTGGTGTGTGTGTGTGTATGATGTTGTGTGTGTGTGTGGAACCGGGTATTTTGTATTACATTTGTGCCTGTGTGTGTGTGTGTGTGTGTGTGTGTGTGTGTGGTGTGTGTGTGTGCTGTGTGTGTGTTTGTGTGTGTGTGTGTGTGTGTGTGTGTGTGTGTGTGTGTGTGTGTGTGTGTGTGTGTGTGTGTGTGTGTGTGTGTGTGTTGTGTGGACTGTTGTGGGTTGTGTGTGTGGTTGTGTGTAGTATGTGTGTGTGGTGTGTGTGTGGTGTGTGTGTGTGTGGAGTTGTGGTGATTGTGTGTTGTGAAGGTAAAGATATTTTCAACTGTTTCCATGTTTGTTTTTTATAATAAAATTTTTATTAAAGATTCAAAATTTTCTTGCTTTTAAAGAGATTAATTTTATAGGTTTCAATAACATATTAATAGCAAATTGTCATAAATTATATGTCTGATATGGCATAATATATGTATATATTTATTATAATATATATATACTATATATATATATATACTATACATATATATGTGTATATGTATTATTTATATATAATATATATATAATATTATATAATTATATATATATATGGATATTATACTATATATTATATATATATATATATATATATATATATATATATTTTACTTTGGATGGTAGTGATCAGAAAAATCAAAGTGGAATCTCCCAATCTGAGATGGTGATATAATTTTGTATGAGGACGATCTGACGTGTGGAGTTGAAAGGAGGAGGAGGAGGAGGAGGAGGAGGAGAGGAGGAGGAGGAGGAGGAGGAGTATTGAGAGTAATTATGGAACATTTTGATAGAAATTTAAGGGAGGTTGGTTTAGAGTTGAATTCTTAAAAGACAGTGATACTGATGAGAGGGAAGTGGAGATTATCACTGTTGATGAAAGAATGAGAAATGTGATTCAGTTTGTGTACCTGGGTAGAGTGTTTACAAGTAAGGAAGGATGTATATGAGAGGTGGAGGCAAGAATGGGAAAATGTGGAAGAACAATGAGAGCGTTCTATCCAATTATGAAAGATCGGATGATAGATATAAAAGTGGAAAAGATAATATTTGACAGTATATGATACCCACATTGGCATGCATATGTATCAGAAACATGGAGTATTACAACAAGGGAGGAAAAAACTGCGAAAATGAAGCTGATGAGGATGATAGTGGGAAAGAGGAGGAGAGATAGAGTGGGAAACGAGTGGGCTAGGGAGAGAGTTGTGGGGCCTGTGTTGAACATTGGGTTGCACTAGGTACCTTCCCAGGGAGCTGCCCACCTACCCCACTCGGGCTGGGTATTTTATGGTAAAAAACCCGGGTAAAATGGGGAGAAATGGAAAAAAAATGACTATAAAAAAAATATGCCGCTTTATAAAAACTCTGGAGAAATTTATATAATATATATATATATATATATTATATATTATATATATAATATATATATATATATAATATATATATATATATATATATAATATAATATATAATATATATATATATATATAATATATATATATATATGCACTACTCGTTCAAAATTTACCGCACCACTGGCTATTATGACGTTATACAGGTTACCAGAAAGAGAAAGCAAATCAGAAACGCTGTGTTGTAACTTTATTTTGCAAATTAACATAGCATCAGGGACCACAGTATACAGCGCTTTGTAATAGTGTTGGGTTGTATAGGGGTCCGTCATCGCTCTATAAATTAATCGTTAAATGAAAAAACCACGTAACTCCAAGCTTTATGCGATTTAAGGAAGGTATGGCTGTGGCATGTTGGTACGTCGCCATTCAGGTTGTAATTTAGCGGCTAGAACCATGGAAAGACTGCGGGTCGTACTAACATCTGACAGTGTTTGCAAGTATTTACCACTCTCCGTTTGTCGGACGGTTTGCGTATAGGGCACACAAAACAAACCGCCACGGGTAATGGCAGTCGGTAACGTACAACGACACCCCAAGGGGAGCACCGCAATGGCGGCCGGTGCCAGGCGCTGATGACGTTTATAGGTATGCGGACCGTAATAGACCCCGCAATACAACAGCAAGGCACCTTCAAAATACAGCTGAGGAGGTACATGGGGAAGTTGAGACCGTTTGTGGAGTATTAAATATAATACGTCGACGCGCCCTTCGCGCGCACAATAATTTGCGTATTAGATTCGACCATAGGACCACGACACATCATCATCATCGACGGGCGAGACTAGTAGTTTCCCGAGAACATGTACATTGGACCGTCGGTGGTTGGGCGAAATGTAGCTGTTACGGTACGGATGAATACAGAGTGCAGTCTCTACATCTCCGTATCCGGTGATCAGAAGTCTATCGAGAACCTAATTGAGATGTAAGTCGCAATTTAATATGCGGGTACAGGTATTGCCATTTTGGAGGTGGATCTCTCTGCGTTCTGGGGAGGCATATTTTTAACGTGCAGCACAGAGTTGCACGTCTTAGATGGCAGTTCCTAAACCGCCGCACTGTACATCGCAGACATTCTTGACCTGTATATCATGTCATATGCATCCTACATCGGTGATGGATTCGTCTTAATGCATAACAATGCAAGACCACACAAGGACAGAAATATCACGAATACCTAGCGACTGATTCCCAAAACAGACATTGATTTGGCAAAGCCATTACGCTCGAAACTATAAACCCAAATGAACATTGTGTGGGACATGCTGAAACGGCGGTTGCGACAGCTGCAACCACCGACAGGAACCCTCCAGGCCCTGCGGCAGGCGGCGTGTCGCATATGGGGTCATATTTCCGTGGAGGATATTTGGCACCTCATTGAGAGTATGCCAGGGCGGTGGTAAACCGTCATCCGTGCCAGAGGTGGCTATACACGTTATTGAGTAACACCATCCACACAGGAACCCTTCATCGCGATAACGTCCCACGTTGGAGGAAACGCATCGAAACTTGTGGAAATAATCTAGTTGAAGAAACTTGTGGAAATAATATAGTTGAAGGAACTTGTGGAAATAATATAATTCAAATTTTTTTTGAAAATAATATAATAGATGAAAAAAATTGTGGAAATATTATAGTTGAAGAAACTTAATGTATATTTGATTATATATGATATATATAATTGAAAGAACTTGTTGAAATAACATAGTTGAAGAAACTTGTGTTTAATTTATTATTTAGAATAATATTAAACAACGTCCTTTTCGTTTTATTATATTGTTTTATTCATTCTAAAAATAAATAGAAATCTTATTTCTACGTAGAAATTACGATCACTTTGCTGTGATAAAGTTTTATTCACTTTTGAATGCAAAGTTTTGCTATCGTATTATCATTAAATTGCGATCACTTTCCCCTAATATAAAGTTACTAATCACTTTGCAAATGATCTCACTAATGCAGAAGTTTCATTTCTTCTACGTAAAGTAATTTCTTTACGTATTACATCCGGTCGGAGCTTCCGGTTTGAAGACAAACGCAAATTTAATCCGTTTTCCGGTCGACGGAAGAGACGGAAATTGTTTTAAAACCAAACTTTGCCAAGCTTATTTTGTAGTTTTGAATTGAGTTTGAATTCAGACTTTTAAAGAGATACATTCATCAAGATATTAATAGTAAATAATTTATAAGGAATAAATAATGAAAATGTAATAAAGGTAAATTATTAACAATAAATAATAAATAATAAATTACTTTGCAACATATTCTCTGTCTATGGGCAGCAACTGTAATTTCCTATTGTCTTATACCTAGAAGGTATGAAAAATGGCTAATATCTCCTTCTAACTTTGATTTTGTGACCAGGATGATGATGGATATTAACCAAATTTACTAATTCCGATATAAAATTGGTGAATATAAAAAAAAAAAAGGAGAAAAAAAACGACGTATACACTCAAAAGTGGCATTTATTTATTCTTAGTTTATACTGGCGGAACCTTAAATATTTTGAAGTGAACAATTTTTCATGGATTTACGCTATACGTAAGTTGCTTCAGAATCAACTCCCAAATAGCCCTCCAACATGTTTTACGTCTATATGATCCTTGGTAGCGGCATTCAAAACCCAGAATATCCTGGTGAAATCTCTCGCCATGTTCTCCTTAAGTTTAGCAAGATGAAGCATCAAGGATATTAGACTTTAGGGACATCCTGGCAGGACCATTTTGACCGTGTTCCTGACCAAGGTTCAGGCTCAAAAAGCTCCTCATAGCTTTCGGCTACTGCAAGAAAGCTGTTCCAAGCTGCTTTTTTCTGTCCTAGTCAGCTTCTTCGGAATTCCTTGCACTCAATAATCTTTTTTATTTGTGATTCGACGAAGACATCCTTTGACCGTTTCTCAGATCAAGCCTATGAGCCTAAGTAGAATATGTAAGGAAATGAGTTGGTCCTAATCGAATACTCTATCATCTCACACGTGACGCTTTCAGACACTATACTCTACATGTATTAGGAAGAACACACACTAAGTGGTTAATTGCTGCTCCAATCAGTGGAGGTAAGACAATCTAAAGTATTCTGGGTAGGGTAACACAACATATGCTATGATTGGTATACATACCCTATATATGAAACAAATGATATGCACACGATACAATTAACTCTCATCCTCACGTCAACGATCCACCCGTGTGAGGTGAAAATTAGACCTCATACGCATGTACTCCGAAGCTGATATATGTCTGAGCAAAGTCTACGTGAGCACAATTTCCCTTCTTACCTGCTTAATACGAGAGAATACACATTACAGATACCAGCAGTTTCCTCAGTGATTATGAAAATACAATAATATAATTATAGAAAATAATAGAGAGAGTTAAAGTTGAGCCCTTATCTTCGTGGAGAACTCTAACGCTTTGACCTAGAGGGTCCAGTCTCATGTTTTTAGATCATATTCCTCCCTCGATTACACCTCTAAAAGGGCTTACCAATGCTCTCCTACTTAATCAATTAGTGCACCTAATTTAGGGCCAAGGAGCACTTAGGTGCATAATAGAGCTTCACGCTGCTGTGTTCTCTTGAGCTACACGAGTGCAGCCAAGGAAAAGATGAATACGTGTTCAAGTTAACGCCAAAATAGGAGCACAGTTCTCATTCACGCAAGCGTCAATGATGAACATAAATTAATGAAAGAGGACGCCATGATACCAGGGGTTACAGTGCACAGTATTTCGAAGGATCTAACTAAATAATCGCACCTTAGGATGTCAGGACACGTAGAGTCAAACGCCACAATCCGTCGTACTCTCGAGTATGTGAATAACAACAAATAAAATTGTAGGTCGTAAAAAATGAAGGTTTGTTGACGTTTTCTCTAACTTGAGACTTCACACTTTCTAATTTGTAATCATCAAAACTTCACCAACTGCTTTGAATCACAGACGATTTGCACACTCTCAAATGATAAGGCGAGGCGATTCTCGGAGTTACTGTTGAGGAATCTATTTATTCTTGATCTATAGATGTGTCTCTGTGTCTCTCAATGTTAATATAGTATAGATGAGAGTAAGAATATATAAGTGAGGAAATCCGTAATTTATATTTATAAAACTATTGTAAAATATATTATGAGTTATCAACTTGATCGTTCTAGATAATATGATCTTATGACTTGTACATCTGAAGAATTGATGTAGTGAATTGCTTTTCATTTTGTTATTAAGAAACCATAGAGTGATTATCTAAGGAGATAACAATATATACATTTATATTATGTTTATAGACCAGGATAGAAGAACTATATATGTTATTTGATTTAATATTATATAGGTACTAAAAGATGGTTAAAGCTCACATTATAGTCAATTGACAAAACTTGATGGTCAATGCTTGGTGTGTAGAAGGCACTGCTAGGGGCAGCCTTATATATGTAATATTATCATTAGATTATTATTGCATTAAGCGTACGTAATAAATATATGTTTTTTAATAGAAATTTCATAAAAGGAACAGTAGTAAAAAATAATTATATTTTATATTATATAAATAATATATATACTTGATATATATTTATTATTAAAATAAATCAGAAAGTATTAACTCACAGTAATAATTAAATTCTTTGTATCAAATAGAATATAATATTGATATTGATTATATAGATAGTTATTATAAGAAGCATTTGAAATAATTTTTATTAGAATTGAATGTAGTAATATAAATGTACGTAGTTAATTTAATAAAACAAAAAAGATTTTGACAATTCTTATGTAATTGATACAAAAGACTTTAATTATTGTATATTTAAACAGGGCTAAAAATATTTCAGGTGTTACTATTGCGTGATGTTGTGTGTGTGTGTGTATATATAATGTGTGTGAGTGTGTGTAGTTAATAAATTAAATAATTAACAATTAGCTATGAAGTAATATAAACACTATGAGATTTAAATAATAAAAATATATAAAAATAATAATAATAATAAAAATATTAATAAAATAAAAAATAAAAATAATAATAAAATAAATATAAAATAAATAATAAATAAATAAAAATAAATATAATAATAAAATAATATTATAAAATAAATAATAAATAATAAATAAAGTATTTAAAACTAAGCAGTAAAATAATGAGTTAAAGCAGTTAAAGCATATGATGTTAAAATACACAGTAAGCATAAAGCATATGAGTAAGCAGTAAAATAGAGTATTTAAGCTAATAGTAATAAAACACGAGTTAAAGGCAGTATAAAAGAGTTATTAACTATCATATAGAGTTCATTATTAATGCACCAGTTGTTGCCAAATAGACTGGATTCTTGATTGGATAGTTTCACTGGTTGCTCTTTTAGTACGCTTTTAAGGTATGTTAATGTTAATAATATATGAATGGTTAAGCAGCCTAACAAAGAACCATTCACTAAGAGAGTTATGAAATGTCATAGAGTACACAACGCGATATATAATCTAAATGCAGTAAAACCTAGTTATATACCAGACTCATGTAATATCAAAGAGAGTCCAGTGAAATCTCAGTCAATTGAATATGACTGTCTTAATTGTCTTCTAGTAAAATATTATCGGGGTGGAGTGAGTGAGTGAGAGTGAGCGAGAGTAAATCCGAGGGAAAGTGAACCCAAATTTCAATGTTAATTAATTCTATTTGAAAAACAAAAGCTATACTTATACTCCATTTAGAGCATAAATTAAATAATGAATAAAATTAATTTAATTGTAACACCTCTATTGATTTACTAGTTTACCGACTATCAAAGACTGATATCATTTTAAATTACATCAAAAACATAGCAGAGAGATATAAATCCTTAATATACATATGATTATAAACTACTGCAAAATATATATGAGTTAATACCAGTAAGCTCAGATAATAACAAATAGTGACATACTAATTCCCATTAGTTGTACTATAGTATAAAAACACCTTCTACTGAATTTACTCGATATTTACTGACTTTAAAGGTACTTAAAGATAATTTTATTTATAAAAATATTCGTACATTTGAAAAATTAAAATAATGAATTATATATCATACACTTGGTTATTAACTGCTGAACATTTACAAATTTTTAAAAAAATATTTATAAATTAAAAAAGTCTGATTAATAATAAAATTATAAAAGTATAAAAATATAATGTTTATAATAAATATATGTGTGTTAAATTAATAATAATATGTCTGTAATGAGTTACAATTTTATGGTACGCGAATATAAAATTAAGAATGAATGATTTCAGAACAACCATTTTCACCTCCGACCATATTGTATATATTCGGCGTTTTTTTCACATCGCCGATCAGGTAATATTGCGCCTTTGCAGGCGAACTGATACCCGGCGTATGACTGAGTTAATAGAAGGACTTGAGTCGCGATGGTAAATAAATGGTCTCTCTGAAGTCCGTCCTTCATATAAGTTATTATGATGCAGGTTAGAAGCTCTGCATCGCTGACCTTCCGTATGTTCTTAAGGAGCACGCAACTCAAGTTTACTAGGTAAGGATGTCAAAGAAATACCCTGTCAAACAAGGAGTGATGCATTTATTCAACAAAAAATAGTCCCATTTGTGGGGTAACAAAAGTTACCCTTCGTTGGAGATTCTCTTTTTTTCTTCGATGAAAGCGTCTAGGGCGAGGCAAGTCTCGGCCTATTGGCCGCGCCGATATTGCTCGTCAGCCCTCGCTCAATAGCGTCTTCTTTATATCATGTCCTATTAATCGAGACTCTGCACTTCTGATGCTGCCGGATATCTACCTACATATTTTATTGCGTGATGTTGTCTCGATGTCAATGTTCTTGATAGCAAGGTGAGTAGAAGAGATAGCCAAGAAAGGTTAGAAGTACAGAAATAATGCATCACACATAGCACAGAAGGCAGATCCAAATTCCACTCTCAACACACGTTGAGGCATCAATGCTGGAGCGGACAGATGCGAAAGTGTAGAGTGCCATCTCTCACAATATACAATATATGTTCGTACGGTCATGTCTCTCAAAAGAAATGTGGGCACTCATTTAACTACACTATCGTGAGTCGTTGTGGCAGAGGTTAAGTGTGTAGGATAGTCAAGCTGAGTGATAGTTGGAAAATGTTTATAAAAGTTGTTTTGACCGGGTAAGTATGATAATGTACTTACTTTGACTAGATTGGTGATAAGTGCTTTATATTAAGTGTCATTAAGTGTAGTATGTATGTAAGTTAGTAAGTGAGTCATAATTGGTTATATGTAAGTGTGAGTAGTAAGTGATATATATAGGGTTAATATGAGTTTTGATATAAGTGTCATATGGTAATGAGTAGAGTGTAATAGTGCTTATAAGTGTTCATAGTGCGTGTATATTATAAGTGTATTACATAGTGAATGTTAGTGTATATAAAGTTGTCATAGTGTATGTTTGTGGTGTTGTGTGAGTGAGTGCTAGATAATAATATATTATTATATAATATATATATATATTATAATATATATAATTATATCATATATAATATCATTTAAAATCTAAATTAATAATATAAATTTAATATTATAATATAAATATTTAAATTAATAATAAAAATATATATATAATTAAATAATATATATTATAAT
>JABUQX010078317.1:65000-68169 GCA_015478945.1 Trachelipus rathkii
TATATGGAGTAATATGTAATAATAGCAATCTTTATAATAATAATAATAATATGTATATATAATATATAATATATATATATGTATAATCTTAATAATAATATAATAATAATAATATATATCAATAATAATATATTATAATATAATAAATAATCATAATAATAATAATATATCAATAATATATAATAACAATAATAATAATATATATAATAATAATATATATATATGTAATAATAATAATAATAATATACTTTTTAATAATATATATAATAATAATAGATATCTGTATATAAGATATATATATATATATATATGTATATATATATATATACTATCTATATTAATAATAATAATAATAATAATAATAATAATAATAATAATAATAATAATAATAATAATAATAATAATAATAATAATAATAATAATAATAATAATAATAATAATAATAATAATAATTATAAATATATATATATATATATATACCTATATATATATATATTTATATGATAAAGAAGTAAAACTAAAAAATAAAACTAGGAAAAGATTTAAGAAAAAATTTTAAATAGGGAAAAAATGGAAAATATTGTTTCTGTAAATGCATGGCAGGGAAACATTTATCTTCAGTAGGCTTCCTCTCCCGTATTCCCGACCAGTGAGTAGTGGAAAATAAAATATTTTCAATATCTAATGAGGAGGCGTTATAACTTTTTCAAAGTTATTCGAGTTTATATATATATATATATTATTATTATATTATATATATATATATATATATATATATATATATATATATATATATATATATATATATATATATATATATATATATATATATATATATATATATATATGATCTGGACGTTGCCTGGGAAAGTCGCATTAAAATTGGAAGGAATGAGAAGAAAACAGAAGAAAAAGGCCGAGGAATTAGGAGGAGATTAAAAATTCAGAAGAAGTGTTCACCATCTGATAAGAAAAAAACATCTTACCATCTTAAAGAGGAATGAATTGGGAATGGATCAAGTATGCTTGAAGCAATGAAAATGGAAAAATAACATCTTGCATTTCTTAGAAAGGCTACCAGCCACCAATGGACATTCTGTTTGGTACACTCGGTCAAGAGAGGTTGGCATCTGCGAATGCCCAGTCAATATAATAATTATGTTAGGTGATCCAATTTTGTGACAATAAATTGATTTCTCCTTATTGTCCCATTGGCATTAGACTATTAACGATTGCATTTTGATTTCTTGCTGAATAAACAATAAAGCACTACCATTTATCAGTTTCCCAATCTAATTAATTAAGGAGCTTGAGTATCTCAGCTCATATATATATATATATATATATATATATATATATATATATATATATATATATATATATATATATATATATATATATATATATATATATATATATATATATATATATATATATATATATAAATATATATATATATATATATATATATATATATATATATATATATATATATATATATATATAAATATATTTATATAAATAAATATAGTTAATCAATATATTTATATATATATATATATATATATATATATATAGGCAAATTTGTACAAACTGTACTGTAACTAGTGAGGATATAGTCAACCACCTCACAAGGCTGGAGTTCTTCCATAACCTCCTGAGTTTCCTGATCACAAACTGGTATAATAACGAAAATTAATTTAGGCTAAGTTAGGTTAGGTTAAGTTAGGTTAGGTTAGGTTAGGTTAGGTTAGGTTAAGTTAGGTACCTCGGTAGTCACAGTACAGTTTCTACATTGCTATATATATATATATATATATATATATATATATTGCTATATCATATATATATATATATATATATATATATATATATATATATAGTATATATATATATATATATATATATATATATATATATATATATATATATATATATATATATATATATAAATTACAGAAATAGTTGCTCATTTTATTTTCATCTTTTTGAGTAAGGTATTTTGTTCTCGTTTTATTATTATTATTATACAAAATCGAATGGGGGCGCCTCCCCCTTCACTCTAAATAAAGAAATTCTACTTTGATTCATTTTGTTAATTAATCAATGATAGATCCCTCCTCCCAGCACCATTATTAGAATGAGGTGTTTCGAGAACCACTCCCTCCTCCAATCCCTCTCCCAACCTCTCCCAAACTCTCTCCTCAAATTTGTCCTTATATTTGTTTTAATTATACAATGAAAAATGAGTTTTAGGGAGTTTTTGGGGGGGGGATTAAAATTGCGGGAAAGGGAACCCCCCCTCCCCCACTTTTAGTCCTAATGGCTCGATGACTTTAATTTAAAAATGAAACCTTTGCAGTTTTATAGAAATTTTATTTGATTTTAGTATTTTTTTCTTTACTCAATTTGATCGCGAATTTGTACAACGAATTTTAATAATAATTTCAATTTTTTATTTTTAAAATCTTTTTTTTTCTTTCAGAAAAGAAAAAAATACATTAAATTTATCATATAGTTATAATATATAATGCTAGTATAAATTATAATACAATATTTAATGATATACAATTTCTGAAAGGGGGGGGATACTAATTGCAACACAGTATTGTGTCCCTTTTACTTTTAAAATCTTTTTTTTTTCAGAAAAGAAAAAAAATACATTAAATTTATCATATAGTTATAATATATAATGCTAGTATAAATTATAATACAATATTTAATGATATTACAATTTCTGAAAGGGGGATACTAATTGCAACACAGTATTGTGTCCCTTGAGTCCCAAAAATAATACAGGTATAATTAAATTTAAGCAATTGGGTTTTAGGATTATAATACAATTTTTGCTCAATAATAATAGCAATGAAAGCAATAAGATCAGGGACGTAAATTGCAATGCAAAGTTTATTAAAACTAATGACTATTATAATGATATTGAAAATATTTATTGCAATAATAATAATAATAATAATAATAATAATAATAATAATAATAATAATAATAATAATAATAATAATAATAATAATAATAATAATAATAATAATAATAATAATAATAATAATAATAATAATAATTCAAGATAATAATTCTACTAACAATGCTAGCAATTTTTAAGAATAGTTATACTAAGTTAACAACAACCAAGGTAATAGTGGTTATTATACTG
>JABUQX010078318.1:0-12500 GCA_015478945.1 Trachelipus rathkii
TATCAGTATATTCTCGAGGGACTGGAAGGAGTGTGGTCAGCTTGCTACCGTACCAGTCAACAGTGGGAAGATGAGGGGGCGTTCTGCACATGGAGGCTCGTCGCCAGTACGCTAGGTGAGGGGGTCGGGCAGTTGAACCAAGATTTCCCCCCCCTCCAAACCCCCTCCCCGCGCCCATAAAAAATAAAAGCACCGTATAGAACTCTGATCATCAGTAACTGAGAGGTTTGAGGGTCTGGTCCACGAAGATGGGTCTTGGTCCAGTTCGATCAAAACGTTCGAAGAATCGCCGTAATAGATGCTTCTGGAGCGGGATTGGAATCTCCAAGGGATGATGGAATGCTGGGTTAGGAAGTCCTTGCAAGACGGAGGGCTAATTTCCATATAGTTACCTTAGATGCTGGGATGCTTGCTATGGAAATACTGCTTGCGTTGTCCAGAGTAATGATTTACGGAGGGTGCTTCCTCGTCTCTCCGATAAAATCCCGCGCTAAGCTCTCAAAAATGAAACTCGTGCTGTTTTCAAAGACTAGTTCTAAAATGTAGTCGCTCTAGTCACAAGGCGCATAGTGAACACAGCACAAACCACATAGCTTTTTGGTAACTTAACGTTCCTAGGAACTGTTGAACAATGAACAAGCCGCTGTGAGGTCCACTCCGATCACCGTAAACGGTTTGCTTTCTACCACTCGGGAGCGAGGCAAGGCAGCTAGTGGCGCCGTACGAAAGTGTGCAGCTTGTAAACGTCTACAAAGACCACACGGGCGTATCACTTTCTTCACCGTTGTCCTCATCCGAGCGAAATAGAACCGCTGACGGACAATCGACACGAGTTCTGAAATACCAACGTGATGGTTTGCTTGGTGAAGTTGCCATATGATGAGTCGGGTGAGATGTGTGTGAGTCTGATGGCAGCAGCATAGGAAACTTTGCGTCGAAAGGTATCATCGCATTGCTCAATCTCCTGTCACATCTGAGGACTCCATCTACTAGCGTTAAGCTCAGTTGCTTCACCAAGTTCGTTAAAGGTAGGGAGTCTCGGAGGCACGTAACTTCGGGTAGGTAGTGTTCCCTCTGAAGCCTCCGAATCCAGTAGAGTTCCGCGTTACTTTCTTCTTTACCGGTAATCAGATGGGAAGAATTTCGGGCCTGAGAGAACGGACCCCGGTATAGGAGCTTCTGCCTGATTTCTCAAGGTCTCATGAACCTATGTGACCAGGGCGGATGATCCCGTATGATCTTGTTGAGGGAGAGGATAACGCTCTAATGCAAGATGGAGCTGCTTCGGTACCCCCGCGGGTGGCGTCGAAGGGCACGGCTAGCAATGACACGATCGTCCTGTCCCGAGACCTGTCGGCAGAGAGAGGAAGGTGTTTCGGTCCAGACGGGCCAATATTGGAGGGCAGCGTGAGCCAAGGGGGGCCTATTCCTATCTCATAGATAACGTAAATAGGTATTATAACCTCACGCCTCTAGACCCCGCGTCGGCGGGGTCTGTCTTTCTGTGCGGGAACGTACCAGCCAATCGGCTGTGCGCAAGGTATTCTACCCGGATTTCACTCGACTCTGTTCTGGTTGAGAGGGGACGTGATTGAGCCGAGAATATTCCACGCGCATACGCGCACCTGGCTGTCACACCAGCAGTAGATCTTAATATCTCTAGCAAATCCTTGTAGGCGTCGATAACCAAATTTACATGATATCGCGGAGAAGAAGTAGCCAGCTCATTGTTTCCAGAACGCGGGATCGAGTGAGTATCCTTAGTCATTGGGTGCAGACTTTCACCTTATGCCCAAGAAAGAGCTGGCGCGATAGGAAGTGCTTCTCGACCATTAGATTACAGCGTACAACCTAGCAGGTGGACATAGGCTGCGCCGAGTGCTCTGAGAAAGGCATGAAAAGTTCCACCTTCGAGCAAATATCGAGCTGTCCTTGGTACGTTTAATTGCAAAGCAGCGTGTAGAGTTCGCACAATGAGACCCATTCCTTCGGGCTCGTTGGATAATAAGTTTGTCCACTCAGTTTACTCCTTCAACCATTTTAGCAGGAGGAAACTCTAGGTCGAACAGCCACCTGGGGCAAGATGCCCAGTGGGGATCGAATATGCGAAGCGAGGTTCTGCAAAATTAGCCCCATATGGTGGCCGCTTCCGCCAGAGCGACAAACCTCTGAGGGGGTAGGAAAATTGGTGGTCTTGTGTAGTACCTCAATCTCCAATAACCAAAAGTGAGTGTCTCGGACGGTGCAGTCGGTATCCTCGGCGTTCGGAACTTCACGTTCGCTTTCTGGCACAATTGACAGCCTCATCTCCGGTAAATTGAGGCCGGCCTTTTCGAAGAGAGACCGGGACTGAAGAAAGAAATCTTCCACTTCTGCTTTGGTGTCAAAGGTACCGAACAGATTGTCCACGTAGATTTGGTTCAAAATCACGTCCTCGTAGTCGGTGTCTGAGTTTCGGACGTGGTGTTGAATGCAGGCAGCCAGCAAAAACGGACTGCAGGTGGCTCCGAATAAGACGGAAGTGAACCGATAGGTGACCAAGGGGCTTCTGGGTCGGAAGGATCCTTCACCCACAAAAAACGCGTGGAATCCCTATCTTCCAACCTGAGACGTATGGCTAAAAAAGGCCTTCTCTACGTCCGAGGATGTAGCGTAGCGTCTCAACCGAATTTTCAGAAGGATCTTGGTCAAATCAGTGATGAGGGAAGGTCCACTGTGTAAGCACTGATTAAGACTAGGATTGTTAGAAGAACAATCAAACACTAGTCTCAGTGCTGTGGTGGACGAGGACTTCCGGACCCCATGGTGGGGTAAATAGTGCAGCTTGGCTTTGGGGTGCATCGGAGTAATGGGAGTAACTTCTTCAATGAAGCCCCTTTCTAGTTGATCCTTGATAACATCGGCGTAACTCTCCATCAACGAAGCATCCCCTCTCAACCTTTTAAGGACGCTATATAAACGCCTCTTAGCCAAGGCGTAGTTGTCGGGAAGAGAGGGGTGCCTGTCACGCCAGGGTAGTGACACCACGTATCGGCCATTTTCGAATGACAAGTTTTCTTCGAATGCCTCCAGCGTGGTTTTCTCGGCCGCTGTGAACTGTTCATTTGGCATAATACCAATCTGGGACAGTGACCAAAGTCGATCCAGATCTGGCGTAGGGGGGCCCGCCTCCTCTGTCGGGAGGGGGCCTAGGATCGTAGGGGAGCATGAGCGCTCAGGGCCCCGGGGCGTCAGCAACATTCCATCTTCCAGCTGGGGGGAGGATGGAATTTCAATGGTCGGGGAGCGCTCGAGGTGATGTCATGATTCACTGTCCTCCGGTGGCCCCGGGTTGGTCCCATTCGCCCTCTGGAGGGGGGAATGGCCCAAGGCAACGTTGGTAGAGCAACATGTAGTTCGAATCCCCGTATCCGCTGTCTCACATGGACCCTGCACGTCTTCCAACGAGAGGGAATCTCCAGGGTGTGATCCAGCGGTCGGAGAGGGATCCTCAGAACGGAGGGGCGAGGGGTCTGGACCCCGGGGTGCCTTCGTCACACCCCCTTCCAACTGGAGGGATAGAGAGTGCTGTTCCGTCTGATGACAAGTAAGATCCGGTCTCCAATCGTTGGTGAGCCGAACTTCTGCTCTAAATGCGGACACTACTGTAACTTGGGAGGCAGTGTTCTTCGAGGAAAAGGGTAGAGGTCCCCATATCATGTTGCCCACATTGGTCTTCATAAGGTCGACGCCGAAGCGGGACTCACACGACTTCAGGAATTTATTCAAGTGATCCACGCCGATCAGGAGCTGGATTTGATCGATCACATCGCTGTCCGGATAAGGATGAGCAAGGTGGACACGTTGTCTACGAAGCATTCGGGTGGTTTTGACCAAGCCGGGAATCTGCAGATTAGATGGCAAGTGCTCCACCACAATAGCGGTGATGGGAACTGTACCTTCTTTTGTTTTGACTTGGAGAGTGACGACATCATGAGGGGCGGCTACGCCCTGCTGGTTGATTCCATTGATGGCGATCTCGACCTGGGAAATGGGTACGCATTGTAATTTTTGAACCGCTGATTTAGAAATCAAAGTTTTTTGACTCCCCCCATCACACAACGTTCTAAGAATAAGGGTGTCAGCCCCGTTGGATACAATCAAATCGGCCAACGGGAGGGCCATACCCCTACCTCCAGAACAAAGAGCGGCATAATGGCCCGAGGTGGAATCCCCTGAGGGTCCTGGGCCCTGCGGATCTAGTTGCGCTCCGTGCGGAGCTTGCCAAAGTTGAGGAGATCGTGTTGAGCGGAAAAATAGCGATGTGGTGGTCCGGGCCAGCTGCAACGGAAACAAGCCCTAGCGTACTTGACAGTTCTAGCTGTGAGCATAGATCGCTTTCCGCTAAGGAGTGACATCTTATCACCCAGCCGCGATTCTATACGCACTGTTAACCATCTTCCGGCGTTGTGGAGCATAGTACAACTTCAGATGGGAACTCGACTCCTCCTTGCGCAAGAATCGACAACTTCGCTGTCCCGATCTACGGGGTTTCTGTCTTGTCTGTGCGAAGGCCTGGTTCTTAGAGCCGGTACTGGTTTATTTCCGGTGGTGCTTAACACACCAAGTCGAGGACCTTCGGTGTTGTTGTTACCAGCTCGGATCGTGTTATCCGCGTAACCCTCCGAAGCCCTCCCTCCCTCATTTGAGGGGTTCGGGATTGTGGTCTTTTGGTCGCTTGTTCGCTGAGGTAGATTGGCGGCCTGACAAGAATCCGAGGCCTGGTCAAACCAGGTCCAATACTCGATTTGGATGTCGTCCAGCTCTTTACGACGCGTCCGGCAGAGGAATTCTATTCCTAACTCTCGCTGCGGCAATTTGAAGGAACTAATTAGAGTCCTAAAGATTAATGGAACTAACCGTTGACAATACCCACAATTGACGTGTCCTGGTTCTTCAGAGGCTCTCGTGAAGCAAGTCACGTGCTTGAATTTGAAGAGATCGGTCGTAGGTATGTTTCGGGGTTAGGGAAGCCCGCCTATACCGGCAATGGAGGGATCTCTATGAGCTTTGACTTGTCGCCAGATAGTTGTTTTGAGAAGAGATAAGACGCAATGCAATGTTTTCTCCCACTCACTGCGAACCCTGAGGATTAATTGTTTGGCCGATCTTCCACGCAAGCTCTGGAGGTCTACAAAGCGTGGGGAGGTTTTTTCTAATGGGTTCATAATTAATGTCGTGTTACCATCGCGGCTTCAAATGACTCTATATGAGCTAGCGAACTCCAGAGGATCCCCGCCGAAGGTAGGTAAGTTCCTGGTGGGGGCCTTGAAAAGCGTGGGAGCCCGCCGACCCCCCGAACAACAAGAGGCTCTCGATGGTGAAGGGGATTGATCGCAACTTCCAGTTCTTCCGACTTGAGAGCCTCTCTACACGGCGAGCTAATAGGTTCATTGTGGGTATAGAGCCAAGAAAACGAAGCGCGTATGAAATTCGCCAAGGCCGCTTTATCATGGTTAACTAATCGGTTTGATATGAGCGTAAGGAGCTAGTCGCTTCCCTAGAGTTTATCATTGCAATTAGAGTCCAAGCTACAAAAGACTCAGTCGCCGAGACTCACGCAGAGGGATGGCCTTGAGGCTGGACGAGATGGGTGCTCATCTACTCACAAGGGCCTTCGGGAAGAGTAGGCGTGCTCGCAGTAAGTTTCACTGTTACCTAGTGCCTGGCGGAAAAGGAAGGAAAGCTGTTTCAGTCGGACGAGAGAGAAGTCCTGATATCTTCCCATCTAGAGCCATCCTTCTACATGCACTGTCGGAGCAATTTACGAACAGGCATAAGACCGGCTTAGATGTAAGCAGGCGCAATGAATACCGAGCTGTCGGAAATTCCTAAGCTTATTCGCACTTGGAGCCTTCGGTGTTCATCTTGCTTGGTCTTTGTCTGCGTGGGTCACTAGGTTCTTGTAGATCGTGTCATCAAAAAGTTAGCTCGGGCAAACCGAGATCTCTCGGAGTCAATATTCAACATCTACCGGAGGGGTGCTCCCGTACGGATCAAGATTCCGCGCTCCATTCTCGCATTAGAAGGTGTTATTCCTTGCGCGCTTCAGAGAGCCGCAAGTGGATATGACCTGAGGTAGGTAGATGCGTATCCGCCCGAACACCGTCCAGCGAACGCCGGCGGCTTAGATACAAGGCAAAAGCGAGAAGAGGTAAAATCTTTTCGTGTACGATACCATGGACGACGGCGTACGAGACCTTGGCGAGAGACCGCGGGATCAGGTGATAAGGAGTTTGATGCGCGAAAGGGTAGTCGCAGGGAGAGGAGTAGCGTCAACAATACAGCGTTAAACGGCAACAAAGCAAATCGTAACTGATGATTGTAATCCAGAGAGAAGAAATACGGTTGTTGTACTCGATGAGTGGTCTCCTCACACACGTCACATCCTTATCACAATAACAGATGAAGAGGGTTTTGGAGCGATGCCGCATGCGGGGGAGGAGAAGCCCAACATGCAACCTAAAAAGCGCAAGAGGACAAGAGAAAGGCTTAAAACTATGACAGCTATAGGGTGGTCTAGCAGGGAGTACGTTTGAGACTAACAAGTACAACTAGAGCTCAGAGCTAAAACGTCATCCAGACAACAAAAAAAGGAAAAATATATACAAGGCCAAAAACAAAAATTCACACAGACTTACTTTATGTTTGTTCTCCCTCGGCTTATGGGGAATATACTACGTGTGGCCCAGATCCAAATGGGCCATTTGATACTAATTGAAATTTTAACAGCAATGATGGAGTGAAAGTCAGCTTAACTCGACTTTAACTAGTCCAAATCGCAAACAGACATGGGGACCTGAAAATCACAAGGACTAAAAAATGTTTTGCATACCACCGCCTTGTATGTATGTTCGGTGCGCCGCACCGGGTTTGTCTCTGTAAAACGGGGTTGCAAGTGTGTCTGTAAAAGGACCACAACAGACACCCAATACAACTCCAACCACAGAATAGAAAAAAGAAAAAATAAATACATATAAAAAGGAATTACGGAGAGATATAACTGAGGGAGTGACAGTTGGGCACATCAACTGTCGTTAGGATGGCGAATGTTGTAGCTCGCTATGTAAGGTGTGTTGTAGTGAGGTGTGATCGTAACCTCAGATTCCACGCAATCGACCGCTGATGAACAGCGCACACAGTACGAGCAGACAAAATTGGGAAAGAACTAAAAAATCGAAGACAGAACTCACACACTCCAAGCGTATGAATAGCGTAGTGTGTGTGTGGTGTATGGTGATGGGTAGTGTGTGAGTCGTCTCAAGATCCTCGAACCCACGCGAATCCTGTGAGCCCTCAGCACAAATCCATTATAACAAGACAATGAGAAAAACAAAAGACGATTAATGACATATACAGAAGCAGCAAAGCAAACAAATAAGCTTCACCAGCATCAGGAGTTGCGCAGTACACTTAGTGTCAATTACAGGAGACTTGAACTCAATACTCAATGGACGGAAAATTGAAACCTTTAATTAATCATAATAACAGATAATTCAACATCAAAAGATAAATGAATAATACGATTTCAGAAAAGATCAATGACCGGTTCAAATCGATTTCGGAGGTCAAGAAATCCACCAGCAAATAATACACGATAAATACACGGTCCAGAGAATAAATCGGGCAAGTAAATAAAGACAGGCAGAAGAGAATATAATATATCACAATAAATAAGAGAAAATATATAATCCGAGTCGACATCCCGATAGTGAAAGACTAAATAAATAGAATAATGAAAGTAATATTAATAATTAATGAGCAGTGAACCCCATACACGAGAGCGGAAAAAGAGAACCTGAAAGAGATGGCTAAAAGAACGTAGACAACGCAAATTTCTCACGAGAGCAAGTCCACAGACGACTTAGGCGCTTCTATCGAAAAACGAAACGTGTTAAAAACATCTAGCAACCTGCCGGGGCCATGTTGTCTCTTCTATCGCGAGACACTATAAGCTAGGAGCAGAATGTGGAGCACAGGGGTGGCAAGCTACATTCACTGATGCTAGGTGGGAGGTAAACGTGGCGTGTACTCATTAAGGATAACTTTAAATGAGAAAGAATAGGTGAATAGAGCTATCAAAAAGATAATGCGAAAAACACTGCCTATTTTGCTTATAATGTGCTAACAAGATAGAACCCCTTCCTTGTTCTTGAGCCCTAATATACTTTACATAGTGTTGCAAGGAGGTTGTCAGCGAGCTATGTATAATAAGAAGATTGACAAGCATAACTAAAGCAAGCTATGGAAACTATAGTAAACATCGCGAAAAAACACTGCTTTTGCTTTAAATGTGATAATAATCGATAGCAACCATTGCCTTTGTGCTTAGCATCCTCCATTAGAAGCTACAATATTGTTGCATAAGGTTGGCCAAAAGTCTTGAACTATGCATAAAAATATCAAGAGGAGGAGACAAAGAGAAACTAAAGAATATGATATGAAACACAAAAATATCGTCGGCAATAACACCAGTCCAGTTGCTATATAAATTGCTAAAAAATTAGAACCCTGTCTCCTTGTTCTTTCCCGGGCGAGATATTACTAACAAGATGTTGCAAGCATGAAGGTATGGCAACGCGACTATGTATAGGTAAATTAAAAGGGACAAGGAAAACTAAAGAAAGATACTGGAACACAAATAAATATAAGCGGAAAAAAGCACTGCGTGACTTATACATGTGCTATTAATAATGTATGATACCCTTTCCTCTGTTCTTTTTTCTCCCAATAATAGCTGTGACATACTGTTGTTCAGGGGTATTAGGTTGCAACGCGAACTTAATGTGGTAGTATAAGATTATTAGGGACAAGGAAATATCTAAAGAATAGCATATAGTATTACACAAAAAACATATAGCGAAAAAACACTGGCCTTGCTTGAACTGTTGGGCTATAGAAAATAGTAACTCTATCCTATATCATCACCTGGTACCGCAAAGTTATTGCTAATGTAGCAAGAGCTGACAATATACTACAAAAAAAAAAGATATGGTCTAAAAGAAAAAAAGCTAAAACATAATACGAAATTCACATGAAGAAGCCAGCTGAACTTCCTTTTAACATAGAAAAGTTAAGCCCTTTTCTCTTATATTCTTTTAACGTTATAAATTGTTGCCAGATTGCAACGCGGATGGCAACCATATATGACAAGAGGAGAAATATGGTCTAAAGAAAAAGAGCTAAAATATACGGAAGATTTTCCCCCACGAGAAGTGCCAACACTGAACTTCCTTTTAACATGAGAAAGTTTAAGCTCTTTTCTTTATGAGTTCTTTAACGTAATAAAATTGGTTGCTAATTGCAACGGATGAATAATAATGCAAGAGGGAATAATGGAGTCTAAAGTAAAAGAGGGTGTAAAATATAGAAAGTTCACTGAGGAAGCCACTGAACTTCCTTTTAACATAGAAAAGTTAAGCCCTTTTCTTTATATTCTTTAACGTATAAATTGTTGCAATTGCACGGATGAAATATATGCAAGAGAGGAATATGGTCTAAAGAAAAAAGCTAAAATATACGAAATTCACTGAGAAGCCACTGAACTTCCTTTTAACATAGAAAAGTTAAGCCCTTTTCTTTATATTCTTTAACGTATAAATTGTTGCAATTGCACGGATGAAATATATGCAAGAGAGGAATATGGTCTAAAGAAAAAAAGCTAAAATATACGAAATTCACTGAGAAACCATCAAGCTTCCTTAAAACATATGAAAGCGCATTCGCAGTCAATAATAAATACAAATAATAATAATTATAGAATTTACTGGAGTAATAATAATAATAAAAAATAATAATAATAATAATAATAATAATAATAATAATAATAATAATAATAATAATAATAATAATAATACTTGCGAAGAAGGTCTCTTAGGAGTGGTGAATGAAATATATAGATTTCATTATGTGTTTATGGGAGATATCTGCTGTAAGGTGCAGTTTTTCCATTGCAATGCAAGCTAAATTATAGTTTTACCATCCGGTTCTAACGGACCACAATGTGAAATGACAATTTAGAATCATAGAAGAAAGTTTCAAAAAGAATAGTGGACTGTATTTTGAGGTGTTATTTGTCATTCACTCCCAAAACCCTCGTCCCCCTTCTTCACCCTCTGATAATGTTATCTCTTAAGTGAAGAGCGGAACAAGGAATTCTGGCCAATATAGTACAGTAATCGTCATAAAAATATATCATGGAATGGTTTAGATAATAACATATAAGTGAGTTTATCAATAACTGTAGTTATTATATATGTAAGGGAAATACGAATGATTGAAGAAAGACCAATCAATCACGCATTTCTACTTTCGATCAGGAAGAGAGGAGTCAACAGCAGATCCCTGAAGGGGATCGAGAAGGCCACCAATTGCCCTATAGAGTCACATTCATATACTCTATAGACCTGCTGTGTGCAGAGTCCCTTATCACAGATATAAGAAAGTCGAAGAGTGCATGCTAGACAGAAACACAGTTTGAAAGAAGCGTGAAAATAGATGTTAGTATCGTAGATGTTGCAAGAATAAAAATAATTGTTAGTTCCTAAGATAGGCTACGATGTTTACAGAGAGGGGGTGTGAGTGATTTTACGTTAAAGGGGGTGTTCCGACTCGACTCCCTGTTGCAATTGCAGAGCCGATCGAGTCTCTATCAGCCAACAGACACTCTCACACTATCTTAATAATAATCTAAGTTAAACGCTCGTGAGAGCACGATACATAAGAGTACACGTTCTGGGTAGGATGGACTAGGCATATAATAAGAAAAACGTCGGATGCAACGGAGGTGATCAACAGTTTTGCAGAACTATCGTCTCGTTGCAAATGAAGTTGCCTATATAAGAAACTTCTCCAGGACTATAGCAACTCTCGGTTCGATTGTTTCATATAGAAGTAACATCTTAAGAGTAAAAGAAAAAGAATTCAACACTCACCATGACTTCTTGATACAAAGAAACCAGAACGTCAACAGCTTATTGGCGTGAAGATTTCTAAGATCATTCAGTTTGAAATTCGCAAGACAAACTCCGTAGATTGATCTTCAGAAATTGGTATTGACGTTTCATACACAATTTCAAGGCAAATAAATTCTACGTTAATGTTGTACTAGATATATACACAAATTAAACGACATTTTTGAAAGCGAGACACGGAGAACAGCGAATTCACACCTATCAATTCGAATGACTGTACACCGAATCACATGTTAGTGGATTTAAATTCGCCTTTATTTACATGAACACGAAGCAGGTTGCGAGTGAAAATCACAATATAAAGACCCACTTCTTCCCTCTGGGGGAAGGAAATTAAAATTATATTACTACTTAGCGATTTACATGCCTAGCGTATTTACAACGAGAATTATTCTAAAGAAACATTATATATACACGCATGCATTAATATTTATGCCTTTCCCGAGGGAAACAGATACAAATCACTTTATTTTATAGCAGAAATATTATGGAGTTCATAGTTTGACTCGAAAATTTGGACTTAAGATTCCTACTACACAACGCGATTCTCACGAACAAAGTTTGAGACCACCAAATATTGACATCCTCACTTTAGAAAAAATATTTTGAACTGTCTTTCGAAAAAGTGTATTTTCATTCCAACTTAAACTCTCCGCCCCTGGGTATTCACAATGTAAGCCTGCGGCTCAACCGTTGGTTCTTACCCTCTGTCTGGGCAGGTTCTTCAGTTCCCTCCGTCCAATTAACGCTCCAGTTTCTTTTACGATAACCAATGAAAAGTCGAATTCTCTGGGAACTCTCCTCCCACTTCTGTCCCAGTTCTAATCTTCAGAAAATCCGTTAAGCAATTAAGATTTTCTAAAAGTAGAAACATCGTCAATCTTATCTTTGTCCAGAACCGCAAACTTCCTGTTTTTGTGGTAAAGAAATCTCCAAAGTTTTTCTATACTTGACAAGGCATTTACAAAAGAGGAGAGTTTCAACCGCATAGGGCCAAAAAATCCGTTAGAAACTGTTTCTTAGGAACGACATCTGGTAATGTTTGCCAAAACAGAATGACAACTGGATTCATAGTTAGGTCATTTGGTTCCAACGGATTTTCTGTGGGAACAAAATGCTTTCCTTAGAAAGTGAATCATTTTTACGAAAGTTCCAAACGTCAGACCCCACTTGGTCCATTCCTGTTCCACAGATTGCAATGTCTCATACTAAATATTATGGAAAGATTTCTTAAGTCCAGTAAAATGCCTGCTACAACAACTAAGCTTTTTGTATTAGAGATTTACATGACAAAGACAATTTGAGTGATGTAAAGGTATTAATCTTGGATTTCAGACAAAAAAAACTTTCACTTCGAATGAAAGTAATATCCTAAAATTCAAACTTGAATGCCAGACTGTGCTAATCAAAATGACAGAAAAGATATTAGAAAGATGTCATCTGAAGTACAAGCCTGTCCAAGGGCTCTCATAATTGGATCCTAGTATA
>JABUQX010078318.1:17500-22344 GCA_015478945.1 Trachelipus rathkii
CGGAACACATTTAGCTTTATATCTATACCTCTCTCATTCCATACCATAGTCTCACTACTATACATTAACACAGGTAACAACATACCCTCATGTAAGACCCTTGAGCACTCAAGACTTAGTCCCTTTGCATCCACCAACAATTTAATTGCACCACCCACCTTCTTCTCTTACCATTCATCTTTCCTACTACACTCTGCATCATCCGTTTCCTTTTCATCAAACATATATCCTAAGTTAAACTCAGACATCTGTTCCAGCTGCTCACCATCTAACAGCCATGCCGTGGCATATGTAATAGCATACTGCTCTCTGCTCATACATGTATGCATAATATAATATATATATATGTATATATGTATGTATATATATATCAAAATAACTATACATATATATATATATATACACGGGTAATAATATGTATATATATATATATATATATATAACTAATAATAATAATAATATATATATATATATATAATAATAATAATAATAATAATAATAATAATATAATATATATATATATATATATAATAATATATATATATATAATATATATCAACAACAAATAATATATATGTATATGTATATGTAATATCATATGTTTGTGTGCCACATGGCCTCTTAATCCCAGGACGTGGTCAGGGAAAGTATTTGTGTGGTTTCTGACCAAGTGGAGGTGCAGTAATTTAGGCCTGATAGCAGGCCCTGCTTCAGCGCGACAGTCGGAATGTTTGCCACCGTAAGGCGTGGGTTCGCATCCTAATTGCCGCGACTTCCAATGCGATAAGCATGAGAAGAGTGATTTTGTTTGTGAATAGACTGTTCTGTTGTATGTGTTGGCTATGGTTGTAGTGAAGTGTGTGTGTATTGAGATTAGTGTAATACACTATGCCGTGAAACTGCAATACGAGAAATAGCCCAGAAAATCTCTACCGAAATTAAATTTTTGTGTCCGTTCACTTGGCCGAACGAGAACTCGAACCCATACTGAGAGGAAATCCTGTTCTTAATATTTATATGAAAAACAATGATAAAAGTGATAAAATTTCCTTTACCAATAGATACACTTAAAGTCCTCCGTAAAGTACCCTCTCACGCTCCATTAAAACTACAAAACGTCCCACAGGGCGCCATTCTCTCTCAATTCCTCTTCAATCTTTACAGCAGATCTGCCCTCCCCTACCAACCAATCCACCAAACTTACACCGGAAGGTGACATCCGTCTCATTTCCCAACATCTACTTGTAAATACAGCCACCCAACACAACCAAGAATACCTACAATTATTAGAAAATTGGCACTCAACAATGGAATGACAGCTTCCCCCTTAAATCCTCCATTACCCTCCTAACCACAGACCGCCACCAATCTCATTCCATGTGGAGAGATCTACTTGAACTAACAACCCCCTCCCCTAAAAAGCAAAACCCAAGAAAATATTAGGACTCACCTAACGACACACACATGACTTTCTCCACACATCGACCAAATTACTTCCTCAACCCAACGGAAATTAAACACCCCCCGAATATACTCCCAACACAACTTAAGCGACAGAAAACACACCCTTACCAAAATCTACAAACAACTCCTCAGAACTAATATAAATAT
This sequence comes from Trachelipus rathkii, assembly GCA_015478945.1. Classification (NCBI taxonomy): domain Eukaryota; kingdom Metazoa; phylum Arthropoda; class Malacostraca; order Isopoda; family Trachelipodidae; genus Trachelipus; species Trachelipus rathkii. Next base: position 19,112 of record JABUQX010078318.1, read on the forward strand.
GCCTCCCCCGCATGGTTCCCAACACTATCACAATCCAACTTAAATAAATTACAAGTTACACAAAACATACCCATAGAATAATCACTGGATGCACTAAAACCAGAACCCCCATCCAGCATTTACATGACAAGACACATCCATCCCCACCCACTTGAAGATGGTAGGGACACAATTTTCAAGAAAACACTCAGTCAACCCATCCATGCCACAAATACTCTCCAGCACCCAGAACAGACTAAATCCCCCCCTCCTCTGAGCCAAACTTTATATTGGCATCTACAACATCCCCCCCACCCCCAAATCAAAAAGGTCTTGGCTCTCTCACATACATACACAATTAAACACACATATTATCTACAAAATCAACCCCAATAACAATCACTGGCTTTTGTCCCAAACATCTCCCCCTACAGAAGAATACTGCAGAAAAAAACAAATTAACCTCGCCCGGAGCAGATCAGGCCACCACCCCAAATCTTATGCAATATAAATTCGAATTCAAGCGCGACAACGTTATAACCCCCATCTGCATTAGTGTGTCGTATATCCCACGACACAATGGACTTCCCTTCTGGAGTGCCCCGCCCTCGACACTTAGCGCACGTATGTAACCTCACTTCTCGACCTGTGGAACCGCCCAAAAGCAGTGGCCGGCAGGCGGTGTGGCCCCTCCACTAAGGTGGGCCAAGGTAGAAAATATATATATATATATATATATATATATATATATATATATATATATATATATATATATATATATCTCTCATGCCATACTATATATATATATACAGGGTGCCTCACGAGTTATGTGAAAAAATTCAGGATGATATTCCTTGCATAAATATGATATTATGTGTCAATAAACATTTCACCGAAAACGCCTCGTTTCCAAGATACAAGTGATGTTATTTGGGACATATCTGATATATTCCCACTTACTTGTCCCATTATACATCTAACCTTTAATCACAAATATACCGTAGGAAAGGTTACCTACCTGTTGTTTACTAGTTCCGTATCTCGCTTCGTTTATACATATACTAGTTCGTGTCGCGTCAAGTTCTGTGTTAAAGTGTTGCTCATATTTTTAAAATGAATTACACAAATAGTGAAATGTTTGATATGCATTTTGTTTACGATCGTACGAACGGTAATTCATAAGCAGCATACGTCTCTATGAAGAAATGTACTCTAATCGTGCCCGCATCATACTATGTTTCCACGTCTCCATCAAGTCTTAGAGAAACAGGAAGTTTTAAAAAACTACTAATGGAAACGGGCGACCTCGCACGGGTATCAACTCAGATGTCGAAGAACAAGGTTCTCCAAGAACTGGAGGACAGTCCTACAACAAGTACTAGAAAGATTGCTGCAACACTACATGTAAGGTCGTTCGACAGTTTTCAGGGTATTGAAAAATCAACTTATGTACCCTTATCATCAACGAGTGCAGGCACTTGTTCCCAACAGATTTTCCTGGAAGAGTAGCTTTGTGTCTGATGGATGCAACAGAAAATTGTAGACAATCCTCACCATTTAGCAGGAATATTGTTCACCGATGAGGTAAATTTTTCCAGAGACGCCATATCGAACTTCCGCAATAATCACATATGGGCTGATGAGAACCCACATGCAATAGTTGAAAGCCGATCAACACCAGTTTTCATTGAATGAATGGGTCGGAATTGTTGGCGACCATTTGATAGGTCCATTCTTTTTACCAGCGAGGCTTACTGGAGACGTTATCGCCAATTTCTTGAACTTGACTTGCCTACACTAACTACTGGAAGACGTCCTATTACAATTAAGATCGAAAATGTATTTTCATGCACGGCAGCGCTCAGTTCATTTCAGTTCCCAGTTTTGCTCGTAACTATTTGAGACACTGTATATCATGCCGTTGGATGGAGTCGATGAGGTATAGAACAGCAGTGCTCGCGGTCTCAGACCTAAATACATTGAATTTCTTCACATTGGGGTCACCTGAAACATTTGGCTTATACAGCAACAGTGAAAGTCCCGAAAAATTAAGGGCTCGCATAATCACATCTTGTGACACAATTCGGCACACACACGGTATAATTGAACGTGTCCGCCAATCAATGCGTCGCAGAATAGAGGCCTGTATATTGCCGCTTCGGGGTGCTCATTTTCAACATTTATAACCTTAGTGCACCATTGCTTCGTACTATTTCTGTTGTATATTTTCTTCTGTGCAGTAATGTATGTTATTATAATTAAATAAATTGAATGAATTTGTTGATTACCTTTCCAAATTTAGTTTGCTGTTTATTGTAACTTAATGTTGATAGGTTTCATTACCTTGTATCTTGGAAACGATGCGTTTTCGGTGTGAAATGTTTATTATTTTATATTATCTTATATTGTCACAAAGAATATCATACCTGATACTATATATCAAATGATTCTCTTATATATATAACTAGCTATGTAATACAATAATAATAATATGTATAATATATGTAATAATAAAAATATATAACAACAATAATAATAATATTAATAATATATATATAAATAATAACAATAATATATATATATATATATATAAATAATAATATATATATATATATATAATAATAATATATAATATATATGTAATAATAATAAATATAATAATAATAATAATAATAATAATAATAATAATAATATAATATATACTGTAATATATATATAATAATATAATATTAATAATAATATATACTAATATAATAATAATAATAATAATAATAACAATAATAATATTATATATATAATAATAATAATAATATGTATAATATAATAATAATAACTAATAATAACAAATGTAATATATATAATAATAATATATATATAATATATATGTATATATATCATATATATATATAATAATAACTCTTATATATATATATATATATATATATATATATATATATATATAATATATATATATCTTCTCACACTACTATATAAGATTAGGATTAAAAAAAAAAACAAGTTTGTTTTAAAGAAAAAACTACGTTTTTTTAAAAAACCAAGGCCAAAATTTTGTTTTGCTGCTTGTTTTTAAGGCTCAAACTTTCATATATATCAAGTCTTTTAGGGTATTTAGCATTAAAGTACAGTAAATACAATATGTTAAGAGAGGTATGCAATATATAATAGATTTTATTACTTAGTAAAGTTTTATTTGTGCTCTAGGGCATATAATTATTACATTTCACATGATCTGA
>JABUQX010078319.1:0-5000 GCA_015478945.1 Trachelipus rathkii
TAATATTTATAATATATAATAATATAATATATTAATATATATATATATATATAATATATATTATTATTAATATATATAATATTATATATATTATATATATTAATAATATATATTAATTATTAATATTATATATAATATATTATATATATATATATATATATATATATATATATATATATATTAATATCATATATTATATATTTATATAATATATATATATATATATTAACTTTATATAATAAGGCAAATATTATAATTTAGATAGAGTTGCGCTATACTAGACAATATTAATTTATTAGATATATAGCGCATAAATTTATGCGCTTTTGAAGCGTTATAAAAAAGTTTAGAATAGAGTACGCATAAATTGCAAAATATGCGCTAATACATTTTTCTTAAAATTTCGCGCAAACGCAAAAGCGCTTAATCATGTTTTAATACCTAAATGACTGCATTAATTGTAGCGCATTTTGCAAGTCTTAATCATTTGCGGCTTATAGCCCTTACTCTATCTATAATATACTACTGATATATATATATATATATATTATATATATATATATACATATAATAATTATAATTTTATTATTATATGTATATAATATATATAATATTGTATTAATTATTATATATTATAATATATTATATTATTGTATATATAATAGTATATATATTATTAATATATTATATATATATATATAATATTATATATATATATTATAATTATTATAATATATAGATAATATATAATTTTAATATTATATATAATATATATTAATATATATTAATAATATATATATATATTATATATATATATATATGTTTTGAGTTATTAAAATATATTAATATATCTATTATGTGGTTAAATGATTTATATTATATATATTATAATATTAATATATATTAAATATTATAAATATAATTATATTATATAGTATTAATTATATATATATGATACTATATAATTATAATATATTATAATATATATTATAATAGTAATATAATAATAAATATATACTTATAATATTATATATTATTATATTGTATATATATATATTAATATTATGTGATATATTTATATATATATATTAATAATATATATATATATATATATGAGATATATATATATATATATATTTATATTATATAGTGGAGATTTGTTATATTAGTAATATTAATATTTATTAAGTAATATATATATATATATATATATAATTAAAATAACGCCAAAATAAATTAAATAATTACAATATAATGTACAATTTATATATATATTATATATATATATTATATATAATATATATAATATATATATATTGTGTATATATATATATATATATTATATTATATATAATATTATATATAGTATATACGTATATATTTATATATATATGTATATATATTATATATTATTTATATTAAATATATCAAATATAAATATATATATATTAATAATAATTTAATATAATATGTATAATAAATAAATATATATCTATTAATATATATATATTAATAATATAGTATATATATATATATGTGGTAGTTGGGTTGGCTGACATATAATAAGAGTATATTATAATATATTATATATATATATATATTAATTAATTATTATATATCTATATTTATATATATAATATATAATATTTATAGATATATATGTATATATATATATTTATATATGTATATATATATATAGTTATATATATATATATAAATTTTATATATATATATATATTATAAGTATATATATAATATATATATATATAATTATATATATAGTTAATATATATATATATATATATATATATTATATATATATATATATATATATATATAATATAGTATATATATATATATATATATATATATAAGTATTATATATATATATATATTTATATATATATAATATATATAAAGGAGGGGAGACGAATAATTTTACTTTTGGTTGTCACTTTTGAAATCAAGATATATGTCAGATATACAAACATGTAATTTACGCAAAGAGGTTCAAAAAGAAGCTACTTTTTATCCCCAAAACTTTTTAACTCCACACCCTCCAACTCTAAGGGATTTACTCATTCCCGCTTGGGATCCCTGGAATCTATCCCCTTGATTCTGAACCCATCGTGAAGGTCAGAAGGCGAAGGAAGTGTTCCTCAAATACTTTATTAAGACTTGAGGAAATTGTCTCTAAGATGAAGAAGGATTCCCCCGAGGTCTTTAACTGGTGCTTCCTTCCGGTCTCGGTGGCGTCTACGAAGCAGGAAATTGAGATGATATCTGAGTAGTCTTGCGCTTGCAATCAAACAAACGAATAAACCAATTAAAAATAATGAGTAATAACAATAATAATATTAATTAATAATAATATATAATAATAATAATAATAGGAAATAGTAATTATAATAATAATAAATTAATAATAATAATATAATAATATTATAATCAATAATTATATTAATTAAAATAATTTATAATAATAACAACTAATCTACTGAACATATAATAATAATAATAATTATTTATTGGGAAGAGACAACATATTATTATTATTATTATTATTATTATTATTATTATTATTATTATTATTATTATTATTATTATTATTATCATTATTATTTAATTATTATTATTATTATTTTATTATCTAATAAACATTTTAAAAACATTACGAAACAAAAGGATTGGGCTCTCTCTCTCTTCTCTCTCTCTTCTCTCATCTCTCTCTCTCTCTCTCTCGCTCTCTCTCTCTCTTTTCTCTCTCTCTCTCTCTGTCTCTCTCTCTCTCTCTCGTCTCTCTCTCTTCTCTCTCTCTCTCTGTCTCTCTCTCTCTCATCTCTCTCTCCTCTCTCTTTCTCTCTCTCTCTCTCTCTCTCTCTCTCTTCTCTCTCTCTCTTACACATTAGTAAAGGTAAAAAACATCTTATCCAATTTCTTTCCTCAACTTGATTTTGGATATCCCCATAATTAGTTTGCTTATACATATCTTGTGCTCTCCATTCTATATAGCAACTTGGAAATGGTAGAGTCTTATATGGTTATTTATTTTATAATTTAATTATATTGTTATATTACTATTTTTATATTATTATTGTTTATATATTTATATATCTTCTTTTATATTTTAATATTATATATTATACTTTATTTATATATAATAATATAATTACATTTATATTTATTTTCCCCACATATATATATATAATATATATATATATTCTTTCTTATCAATTATATATAATACTTTTCTTTCTTTCTTACTTTTAATAGTTTTATTCTATTATCACACTCTACCTAATGTCACTTATCTAATATTATACTCTTTCTTTCTTTATTTATTATTCAAGTCATATGACATAATTAAATAATGCTAAGATTAGATCTTTTTTCATATAACATATATTACTATTACTATATAATTATATTATTTCATATTGCTTTATATTTTTTTCTTTCTTTAATTACTACTTAATTCTTTTATAAAGGTCAACTCGTAATATTTTTTCCTTCTTTCTTTCTTTCTCACTTTTGTAGTTTTATTTCTATCTATCTATACTATATAATTCCATATCATATTTCTAAATTATATAAATCATAATATTCTAATAATTTCTATCAATTCTGCCACTAAACTAATAGATACTTCAATAAGGTCGTAAATTCTAATCTATCTAGAGGTTACGGTAATCTAGTAGCGTCCAACGAGGTTGCTCAATGGCTGAAATACCATAATCGCAATCAATTCCACGCAAGTATAGCAGCTGGTTTCCTCACATTCACGGAGATAAATAGTTTTCGTTGACGAAGTCCATAGTGAAGTTAAAATGAAAAAATGACTTTGTAAAACGAATTTCAACGATTTTATGTCTCCTATTTGTCTTTTGCGATGTTAGTATACGAGAGAGAGAGAAATCGGACCGATTTCTGTACTGGTTGACTTTATGATAACCAAGAAGAATCCAAGCGTAATCTGCGAGACGTTCTGCAGCTGCGGTTTGAGGGCTGCATTTTTCTGTTTCGTTAAAAATTAGCCGTATCTATAATAATGCTATCTGCTATCTAAAACATCAAATCTGCGCGGCGTGTGGCGTAGCGGTGCGGTGGGCGATGCGGTGGGCGGTGCTTTGCGGTGCGGTGCTCGGTGCGCGCGTGTGGGATACGACGACCGGTCCTTATCGGCTGGGGAGATTTCAAAACCATTGAGTTCTCATTTTAATAATAATAAATCATATAGTTATTTTTTAGATAATTATGGCAAATGAACTCCAATTTCATTATAGTCATATTAATAATAAATATTATTAATTAATTTAATATATATATATAAATTTATTAAATTTAATATTATTATTATTATTATTAATTTTAAATATATTTATATATTATTAATAATTTATTAATAATATATATTTAAATTATATAATAATATATATAATATATTATTAAATTTAATATATATAATTTAAATTTATATTAATATTATTAATATATAAATATTTCTTAATAAGTATTTAAAATAGGGCTTATATAATCTCATAAGTTTTCTCAAGGTCCTATCTTTTACGTCAATATCATTCTTCTAGGTTTGGGTGGATCATGCTTATTCCTAATGGGTAGGTCACATGGCCACGTAACCTCGTCTACTACGAGGTTACGGTTACGTCACACCCTATGGGGGTGTCAAGTTTGTAAGAGTAGATATACCATAATATAATTATATATAGTATGTCAAATGTATATAGATTATGGTTGGCAGAGAGAACGATGAAACGTGATGCGGTGCGGTGCATTGCACAGTTTTTAGCTCTAGGAGCGGTGCAGTGCGGCGAGAAAAGATGATTATAATTATATATATAATATTTTATATATCAATTATATATATTATATAATTAATATATATATATATATATATATATATATATATATATAATATATATATATATATATATATATATATATATTAATAATATAATATATATATAATATCTTATAGAACA